>QLSR01000271.1:672141-690963 GCA_031780015.1 Citrullus colocynthis
TATCTACTCTTTAAAAAAGTGTATCAAAAAATTCAATTAAAATTTGAAAACTACAAAAATAGTTTCCTAAATTTTTTTTTTTTTTAGAATTTAGAAAAGAATTAAATGTTTAGTTAAAAAAGATAAAAAAAAAAAAAATAATAGTAAACAACCAATAAAAAACAAGTGTACTCTATTCGAAAATAAAAAACCAAATGACTGAAGAGACCTTAACAAATGAGGATCCACATAATCCATAATGTGGTCTATTTTGATTTTTTTTAAAAAAAAAAAAAAATTTAAACCTTTATGTGGCATTGTTACCAAATCTCCAATAGGTCACAAATTGCAAAAGGGCAGCCACTAATCATAATTTAATTGATGCACCTACTTCATATTTGTCCTTATTGTTATAATGATTTAAGCATAAATGTAGAATATCAAGTCTATATAATTATTATAAAGTCGCTTTTTCAGAAGGATGTATCAACTTGATATGCAAACCAAAATTCCACGAGTTTCATTTAACTGAGTAATTATTAAAATAGCACATGGGATAGGATTAAAGGAAAAACAATTTAAATCCACAGAAACTTGAAAAAGGTCCTTTTCATAACTCGCAAATCATCCCTTTAGAATTTCTTTTGTTAAAGGACAAGTGGTAGGACACTTCCTAGTACTTTCATTCAATAGGAAAAAAACCCTAGAATAAATAAATAAATAAATCCATAAATGCGAAAAAATATTATTTGAGATAATTGCGTGGTTCTTTTTACATGTGTAGTTAAAGATATTCTCTAACCATTCGAGTTATATTCAGGTTGGATAAAAACAACAACAATTAGAAACCAAAAAAATTAAATCTGTTGAGTATATTATTATATGGTAACCTTATTTTTCAAAAGGATAAAAGTCACAAGGTTGTAATTGGCAGTTCATATAAAATCTTGAGAATATAGCATACCTCTCAAATTTTTTCACTAACGTTTTCTCTAGGTTTTGATTCCTATTTCATGCACCTACCTTGTCGTAGAATCAACTTGAGGTTACAACTCGACAATGATAAATTTTACTTTTTGAATATGCATACCTCGATCACCATTGAGACTGCAGTTCTTGGTTTCTTTGATGACCCCAATATCAATTTGGTTCTTAGAGCTGTTTAGAAGCTCTACTCATACCTTTGATTTGCTAGACTATTAAAGTTTTGAGATCTTGTGGAGTACTCATTTATTAGTTTAGAGAAAAATGAATCGTCTTGTTTGAGAAGCATTTTCGGTGAGTCGAATTCTGCAATTCTTCCTGCTCAATGAAAACAATAGTTTTTTAGTCTCTAATAATACTATATATCAAAATATTTTCAGTGAAGTAACCAATACAAATACTAGATAACAAGATTATATGAATAGGAAAGAACTTCAAACCCACCATCACTGAGGACTAAGACAAGATCACTAGCTATAACTGTGTGGATTCTATGAGCTATGGTAACCACGGTTTGATCTTTAAACTCTTGGCTAATGATGTTTTGTATGATGCCATCAGTTGCCGAATCGACGGAGGCTGTTGCTTCATCAAGCACCAGGATGCTGCTTTTCTTGAGCAATGCCCTCCCGAGACAAAATAGTTGTCGTTGACCCACACTCCAATTTTCTCCATTTTCAACCACTGTCAAAAATTTAAACTATGATGTATTAGAAAAGCCATGTATACCTCATTTTTCATTCAATATAATCAAATTCAAGTTGGCAAGCCCAACCTGAAGAGTTCAACTTCTCGTCCTTTGCACGCACCAAATCACCTAGTTGACATTTGTCTAACGCCTGAGAAAGTAAAAGCACAGTAAACTAGCCATTCAATACTATTATTATTGTTATTTTTTTAAGATTCATTCATTGTTGTGTGGTATCAGCTCCAATTAGAGAAATCCTCTCAGAATACTATTTCTTGTTAGTTATAAGTAAGCACCTTAGCAGAGAAGAGTGGTTACCTCCCAAATTTCCTGGTCGGTATATCGTTCAAGTGGGTCGAGGTTTCCTCTCACTGTTCCTTCAAACATGGAAGGGTCTTGAGGGATGATACTTAATCTTGATCTCAGGTCATGGAGGCCTATCTTGCAAATGTCAACCTCATCTATTATAATGCTTCCCTCTCTAGGTTCAACAATTCTAAAAATTGCTTGAATGAGAGTTGATTTTCCACTGCCTGTCCTTCCAACAACACCCACTTTCTTCCTTCCTGGGAAGGTGCAACTGATGTTTTTCAAGACATCTGGGAGATGGTCCGCATAACGGATCTACAAAAGGTTGAAGCTTGTTAGAAAGAAAATTCTATGCACATAAAACTTGTATTTCTAATCAAATCACACAGACACGTAGATATATATTGGAGTAAGAAACCGAACTTTCATGGAAAAAGAATGAAAGAAATACAAGGGGAATCAAAGGAGCCCTACAAAAACAACAGGAGCTCTAATACAACATAATCAAACCAAGATCATAACTTGAAAAGAGTCTATTAACGGAAGCTCATAACGAGGCACTAAACCTAATCACATCAGACTGTCTAGCATGAAAATTTGATAACTTTAGATATTGGGTACTGATTATATGACTCAAGTACTCTAGACTTTTCTTTTGCTAAATTTTATACACATTGCTATGGAGGTTCACCTGCAAATTTTTGAAGCAAATGCTCCCATCTTGCGGCCAATTGCTTGGTGGTCTGCAATTTTCAATAACAAGTGGTGCCTCACTTTTTATTTTCGAATACTGAAGAATTCTTTCAACTGAAATGATTTTGTTCTCTGCATTGCATATGTTCCAGATAACGGAAGCTTGCAAAACATTCAAGTTTATCCCATACGTTACTGCCAAGCCTGCAAGACCTGAAAAGGTTCCAATTTTTGTAAATACATAATTCTCCAATTTAATTTGGCTATAAGATATTAAAGTTTGTTTCGGCAAATCTACCCTCAGTGAAATATCTAACTACAAGAACATGTTAAGAGCCTTCCCTAAAAAAATTTAGCTTATGATTTCTTTCATGGTAAAACATGTACACAAGAAACTCACTTGGATTAATAATTCCTTCAGGTAGAGTTACCAGCAAAACCAATGAAAATCCAAAAACAAAATTTGATAGTACGTTCAATCTGAAAGAGAGCCACTCCATCGCTGAAACATTATGAAACCAAGGCCTTGAATGGTCATCAATAAGATCAAGGTTAGTTTTGAAAAATCTATCTTCTTGATTGAAAGCACGAATAGTTGCTGCTCCTGCTAGGGATTCTGCAAAGTGGTGGAGGATCGGAGCTCGTTGTATCCCAGATAACCGAGCAAGTTCTCGTGCTGAAGGTGTGTAATATTGCTGACATAATTGGAGCTTAATTTATAAGTACTCAACGACATTATGAAAATGTAAACATAAAAGTCTAGGGGTTCTGTTACTCACTTGGAACCAGATGCAGGCCGCAGTAATAGGAACAAAAATAGCAAACACTTCCCATGCTGCCTGAGACATTACTACAATGGTCCCTATAATCTGAATTATTGAGAATGCACACCAACCTAACCTCATAGCCATTTCCAAATCTAGAACACTTTGATCAGTGGATGCCTGCAAAGTAAAATACAAGTAAAGTTTAATATCCTGGGAACTATTGTTTGAATTATTCTGCTTAATATAATCTTCTAGTGTCTTCCTCGTGAAAACATTAAGATTCACCAGGGCATATGTTGGGAACACACTTATACTTGCAACAGTTTATTAGATCTTGTCCTTCTATTTCTTTGTAATATGTCACTAAAATTTTCAATAAAGTTATAGGTAAACTAGTGCATATAACCGAATTATAAGTTAAAATTACCCGGTTTATAATTCTACCAGTTGGTGTTGAGTCAAAGAATGCCATTGGTGCTCGGAGTATACTACGTAACATATTTGTGAAGAGCGTTTCTGCTGTCTGAAGTCCTGTTATGGCTACTAGCATAGCTCGCAAAAGAACGCATAGTGAACTTCCAATAGCAAGTAGCGAATAAACTAACAGTATGATATTCATCCCAATTACTACTTCTGTATCACTTGTAGTGGGACAAGCCCATGCCATCCAGTAGTTACTAGCTACCTGTAAAGCTTGGAATGATGATTGAGCCAAGATTATGATCGGAACGAATGCTCCTCTTTTCACAGTGGTTAAATAGGACAAGTACACTTCTTTACCAATGCTTCCTCTCTCTCTCTCTTCCTCTTGAACCAATTTTGCTCCCTTATCTGTTATCTCTGCAGAATTTTTATTCTGCACTAAATCGTGCTGTGAGTTTTTAGGCTTCACATTCATGGTAGAATCTTCACACAATTCTTTTTTGGGATTTGTCAGTTGAGGTTTTCTACTTGAGTTTTCAACTGTGACGATGGACTCTAAAGCTTGACTATGAGCCCCAACTAAAACTTCAAACCCTATATTTTGTTTCAAAAGTTCTTCAAATCCTCCAGCTTGAGCAATTTTTCCATTTTGCATCACCTGTCAAATGTTAATTACAAGACGTGCCCATCTTAGAGACCAGAAACTATCAATCACAAACATCAATTACTTCAAAACGTCTTTGGTAATATACAATTCACAAAATCATTAATAAGAACGATACTTTTGATCTCTTGAGTAGTTTTTGAAGAATAATTTCACTATAATTCAAGATAAATATGAGCTGAATTCCCTTTTTTGGACATGATAGGTTGGCTTAAATCCCAAACATGCAATTGATAGTTGTTCAGATAATTAAGAAAGCATGCATAGTGTTAAATTACCAATTGTCCTAAAAGCTTAAACTAATGGGTGAAGGTAAATTTAAATATTATACTATCTAATATTCCCTTCACTTGTGGGTTTGAAAGTATATAGAAGACCAAACATGGACATAAGAGCTCCTGGACTACCTACTCTAACACCATGTTAAATCATCGATTGACCCAAAAGTTTACGTTGATGGAGGAAGGTAAATTTAATATTATATCACCAAGTATTTTGAAACAGTTAAGCTGAATAAAAGAGAGAACTTTTGTGGCATTTCACTAACCAGGATGAGGTCTGCTGCTGGTAGAAATTCGACTTGGTGGGTCACATAAATTATGGTCTTCTCCTTAAGAGCACCCATCAGACAGTCCTACAGAGAATAATAGCAAAACAAATATCATTAGGTTGTCGATTCAAGTTAAAACAAGTCAATACTGTATTATTACCGCTTACTCATCCTCTGCATTATTTAATGTCCTGACTAACCTCGAAGAGTTGAGTTCCTGTATGAGCATCAACTGCACTAAAAGGATCATCAAGGAGGTAAATATCAGCATCCTGATAAACTGCACGAGCAATTTGTATCCTCTGCTTCTGTCCTCCACTCATATTTATCCCTCTTTCTCCAATTTCAGTTAAGTCCCCACAAGAAAACAACTCAAAATCTTTTGCCAGAGCACAGGCATTAATGGTTCTGTTATATTTAGTACTTTCATATTCATTTCCAAAAAGAATGTTCTCTCTAATATTTCCTGACAGTATCCAAGGAGACTGAGGAACATAGGCCTTTGTACCACTGATCTTTACTGTCCCAGAAAGCTTTTCTATTTCACCAAGTATGCATGAGAGCAGGCTGGACTTTCCCGAACCAACAGTCCCACATACTGCCACCTTCATCCCCCTTTTCACTTTTAAGTTTAACTGATCAAGAGATGTCGTTCGTGTTTCAAGGTCCCAACTGAATTTTCCATTTTCTATCTCTATATCAAATTCTGTTTGATCTCTTGAAACATAAGTGATAGAATCCTGCTGTATTTCATCCTCGTGTAGGTATGAAGCAACTCTATCCGCTGAGACTTTGCCTTGTGCAAGAGCGGAGAGTAAGTCAGGGAGATTGAATATAGGGTCTTGTAGCATACGGAATGTAGCCAAAGCAGATAACACTCTTCCAGCAGTCAATTCAATTCCCAGTAAGACACACACCCCAAATGTTATAACCGAGATAAAAGTGGGTGCTCCCCAGAAAACGAAAGCTGAAATTCCCATTAATCTCAACGACTTCCATAACCAATGGTGCTCCACTTTCCTTAAGCTTTCTAGTTTCTGGAGGTACTGAGTATCCCATGCTTGAAGTTTGAGTGTCTTCATGTTTTTGAGAACTTCTGAAGTGGTTTTCATCCTATTATCTTTAGCTTCCATTATTTTTGTCTGGTAACTTTTCTGAATTCTGGTCATTGGTATGTTGCAGGACATGACTATTAGAGTTGCTGCTAATGCACCCAGTGACCCCACTCCCAGATTTGTATGCAAAATGAACATAGCTAATGAAATTTGTACGGGTAACATCCATATAGTGTTCAAGAACCAACTGAAGTCTGTGATTCTTTGGATATCAACACTCATGTAGTTCATAATCTCCCCACTACTGCAGCTTTGGCGAGATCGGCTTGACAGTCGCAAGCCCTTTTGGTATATGTGAGATATCAAAGCAGCTCGAAGACGAAGACCCAGTTGGCGTGCACCGAAAATCCATTGCCTCTGAGCTATCGTCTCGATCATCTTTGCGCTAACAAAGGCGAGCGCAAGAAGATACCCGCTTGATAAGGTCCTCATTTTCTTCTGAGTGAGGAAATTCACAAAGTCATCAATAAGGTAAGGTCCTACATATGATGTTGCAGCACTTATCACAGCAAAAAATGCATTTATTGCTGCTTTCTTTCGACCAAACAAATATATTGTCTCATATATTGATGGGTTTGTGCTATTGTTCTTCTTCCTTACAAAATTTAGTGTCTCATCAAAGGAATGTGATAAAAATTTCGCAGAGTCAATCTTACAAACATTCGGTATGTCCTCCTGTTCCAAAGGCTTCCTATATCCAACAGCAAACAGGGGATTGAGCCACGAGAAGGTAACGAGCTGAAGAAGCGTTGCCCTTCCATAAGGAGAATCCTTCTCATCCCTCTCTTGATCTAAGCATTTTTCCGGAAGAAGTGGGTCCTCCAAGCCATTATGAACATTGAAAACTATGTTTGTATGTCCATAGATTGAAAGTCCAAACAGGAAAATCGACGGAAGAAGGCTGAAAAACTCCGCATAATCTTGCACTTTCAAAAGCTTTACATTTCCAAAATACACATCCAAAACCACATGAACAATCAACAAAACAAAGCTGCAAAACCACCATCCTCGTAGAATCCAAGGATACTTGACAGATTTATCGCGTAAAACCCTAAAAACTGCGAAAACTGCTCCTCCCCATGCAATCACTCGCATTATCTCTGACGAAAGAACTTTGATTCTGGAATCGCAGTGAGAAACACTTCCATTTTGCAAAACAAACACCATAAGAACATGAATGAACAACAACAAGAAGGAGCAACCTACACTGGTTCTGTAAGAAACGCTCAATTCCCGACTGATCGGAAAATTTTCCGCAGCTTGATCCGTCGATTTGTCCTCTCCACTGAAAGAATTCCATATCCAACAGACACATTTCTGAAGAAGTCGAATGAACAGAACTCCCAGGAACCCTAATTGCACCCCTATACTAATACATTCCCACAAACATGGCGATGTCGAATCAAATTCCCGCCATTGCCAGTTTGCTCCCAATTGAGAAAGCTTATAAACTGCAACAGATTTACCGAACATTGCTTCAAAAAAAAAAAAAAAAAAAAAAAAAAAAAAACCGACAAATCAGATTTTAAATAATAATAGTAATAAATAATGAATAAACAATCTCAAATTGAAAACTAGCTTTGTCCCTATTCTTTCACAAATTTGACAACGTAGTTCCTGAATTTTTATTTATAACGGTTGAGTTTGTGTATTTCTAAATTTTTAATAATTTAGTTTTTATATTTTTAATAATTTTGCTGGATGAAAAATTTCATTAAATTTAATTGTCAGTTTTAATTATATAATGACTTAGTCCTCATAATTTATAAACAAACTTGATTTTCATTAAACTTTAATATTATTTTTTACCATATAGACAAAATTGTTACAAAATAGAAAATAGAAATTCATATAGTAAATTTTTTTATAAAAGTAGCTAAATAAATAATAAAAAAAAATCAAAGTCCTTTTGAATTAAATGGTTGGACCAAAGTACCCTTATTGGTTCAAACAAAATTAAAGAAAAAAATAGACTTAAAACAAATATAACTTACACCTAAGATTATAAACAAAAATTAAAAGAAAGTTATTGTAAATAGAAAGAAATATCACACTATATACAAATATAGAAAAATTTCACTTTTTATCAATAATAGATCACGATAGGCTAAACAATAAAATTTTTCTATACATGTAAATAGTAACAGCCCACAGTTAAAAAATCTAAAAGAGTAATAATAATGTTGTTCTTACTCTTTCCAACCCTACGTAAGAAATTAAAATTAAAAGGTGTATAATAAGAACATGCAATATAAAATAAAAATTCAAATACACTGTTTTAAGATTTCAAGTCCGAAAACGTCAAAACAATAAAAAAAACAAGGAAGAACATGAAATATAAAATAAAAACTCAAAAGCTAATGATCGGGTGTATAGCAACGAATTGAAGATATAATAAAATCTATTAGTTATATATTCTATATATAAATTTTGTTGCAACTAAAAGGATGAAACAATTTTCGCTTTTTTTTTTTTTTTTCTTTTGATTTGAGGAAACAAGGGAACATCAAACTTGATATTATTATGTATTTTTTCAAATTCTACGATTGAAAGCATCATTCTATTTAGAAAGTAAATCAAGATTAAACATAGGAAATAAAAAAATAAAAAGCCAGAAAGAAAAACACCTTTCGTGTGTGGATTGGACTGCAAGGGAGAAAAGAACTAAAATTCGGAACGACTTTGAAAAAAAAAAAATTGATTTAGACAAAAAGGTGTATTCTGGTTTAAGATTTAAACAAAAACGGAATCTAGAGATTAATTTGGAGATAGAACAAATCTAAAACAAATATAATTGAATTTTAAAAATTAATTGAAAATCCAAAAGACAATGAGCGTAGGAGTTGGAGAGGAAAGTATATTTTTATTTAAAATTCAAACACAAACAGAATATGAAGAGATACAACAAATTTAAAACAAAGTAAATTAATTAAAAATGCAAGAGAAAATTAGATATTACAAACATTTTTTTAGAAAAGTCCCATTGAAAAATAAAGAAAAATTGTCAACCTCTAGAAATTCATTGAAATAAGTTCTGTTTTACAATTATTCGAATCTCCAAATGAATTTATTAATTATCCAAATAAAAATTCTAAATGGCTAGTAAATTTTTAAATTTTGAGAAAGATCAAATTTTGGGAAGCCCAAAAAATTCGATGGTTTGAATGTACGAAGAAAAAAAGTTATTACTGAAAAAACTATTTCAACGATTTCTCGAAAAGAGAGCTAATTGTGAAAAAATGAAAACTTTTTTAAATTACTTCTCATCATTTTCAAAAACACAACTAAATAGTGGAGGAGGCAAATATGACAAACAATCTAGTGTGCAAGCCCCATTATATCTCTAACTAACTATACTTCCAAACAAAATGCAATTAGTCATATCTCAAAGAGTGTAAATAAAATTTAAGGTAATTATGATGGATAATATTTTTAGAATTAATAATTCAGTATATAACAACATTTTAAAATAATTGTAAATATAGAAAACTATATCTGATAAGCTTCTGTTAACAATATGACGTAGACTCTAATTACTAGTTGTATTCGCCAATACAATGTTTTAGAGTTAGGCCCAAGGAATTGAAATGGGCCGGTGAAATGTGTTGGGCCCTTGGGTTTGGTGGGGTTTTGAAAGGGGATGGGGAAAACGACGTCGGTTTTGGGACTTGTGCATTATTACATGTGGGCCCCTAGGAATTATTCTCCAAACCCTCCGTTATTCCCCGTCATCTGGCAGGCCCGCTTGGATAAAAAGGGGTTTTCCATTTCTTAAGAAATTGTTCTTATAAGGAAACCTCTTTTCGAGGCATTAAACAAAATAATACTAAATTAATATTATATATGAAACCACTACTAATAATAATAAATGAAAAAATAATACTACTTTACTTTTGTAAATATGTATTTTGGTTGTTACACTTTTCGACTTGATTTACTTTGGTTTGGTTCAAAATAAAATTTCACATTATTAATAATGATATAAATTTAAATATTTGTTTAATTTTGAGCAAGGATAATAAAATTATTAGTCTTAAAAAGTAGTGATGAAAGTAGTAAAAATGAAAATTGAGTAAGAAGACTCACAATTCCATTTCTCATAAAATCCTAGTTTAGTGAGGGAGAGAAAATAGACAAAATCTTCATATGGCAATTTGTGACAAAGACAATGAATATACAATCTTATAATGGGTCACCTTGCACCTAACCCCAAACAAATTGATATCATCTCTAACATATTAATATTCTACCTATCCACCAATATATTTCCACTTCAAATCCTAAAAGTGATATGCTATTATTCCAATTTAAATATAAACTTAACTTTAAGAAAAATAATCTAAAACTCCATAAATTTATTTATAATTTTCTGTTTCTATTACAATATGTTGGGTAAGAAAACTAAATATCTGACCTTGAAGTTAGTAGTACAATTTTTAGGTGAATTGAGTTATACTCATTTTAATATCAGACCTTTGATTTCGAAGTTAATAAAACTTCTCATCTCGTAGTGTAATGTCAAGTAATGCAAAAGAGTTGTTCACAGCTAAGCTCACTTTGACGTTTATTTAAATATATATATAAATAAATGGATATTAAATGTTAGTACCATTATGCTTAGTGTGTTGGATTATTTGAATGAATAAAAATGAAATCATGAACTTTATATCAAAAGTTTTTGTTTTTGTTTCGAAAATTGACCAAAAGAAAAAAAAAAGAAAAAAAAAAGAAAAAAGGGAAAAGTAAAGCATTGAAGTTTGAAGTGGGAGAGAGAGAGAGAGAGAACTCACTTGAAAGAGAAAAAGAGTTGAAGAATTGAAGGTGATTCATAGGCATGATGAAGGGAAGCTAATTTTTAGAGTAGATTAATAATGTTGATATTCTTTTTGTTCTGAAACAAAAAGCTTCCAACTTCTAGCCATGGCTGCTCATAGCAGAGAGAGAGAGAGAGAGAGAGAGAGAGAGAGAGAGAGAGAGAGAGAGAGAGAGAGAGAGAGAGAGAGAGAGAGAGAGAGAGAGAGTTTTATAATTGTTAAGAGTTTGAGTTTTAGAATTGTTGTGTATATATAAAAAAGGATTTGTGGAAGATGACAAGTCTTTCTCTCTTTCCTTTTTTAATCAATCAATTAATTATATATATGGAGAAGGAAAACAAGTGTCCAAAATTTTCACAATTGCTTTCTTTTTTAGATGGGAGGAAAAAGCATCGGGCTAGTTTGGACATCACTCACGTAAGACGAAATTGAATGGAAAAAGAAAAATAATGT
This sequence comes from Citrullus colocynthis, assembly GCA_031780015.1. NCBI lineage: Eukaryota > Viridiplantae > Streptophyta > Magnoliopsida > Cucurbitales > Cucurbitaceae > Citrullus > Citrullus colocynthis. The sequence goes on from QLSR01000271.1 coordinate 683,581, forward strand.
CGTGCTGGTCCACATCATCGAGTCAAGGATAAGTCTCCATCGAGCTGGCAAGGTCATCCTCATCGTAATGTCACTTAAAACGTTGTTACTGCGCTCCAACATAAGCATAATTAGGTCAGACTTCATTCATTTGGAGGGCGATAAAAAATCATAGTTACCAGTGAAAGAGTCATTTATACAAAAAAGCTCATAAAACAAATAAGTCAATATGTGAAACAGTGGAAAAGGTGTTTATGAGTTTAATTTTTAAAACAAAGATTTAAAAATGGTCTCATTTGGTAACCACACTACTTTCACTAAGTTTCTTTGTTTTGTTATCAACATTCCACCAATATTCTAACAAATCAAGCCAAATTTTGAAATTAAAAAAAAAAAAAAGTTCTTTAAAAACTTTGTATTTATTTTTAAAATTTGACTAAGAATATAAATATCTTTTTAAAAAAATAAATTTGAAGAAAAAAAGAGACATAAATTTCAAAAAATAAAAAAAACAAAATCGTTATTGAATGAGACCTAAATGGTTATGAAACAAGAGCAACCTAGTATTTCTAATATATACGAGGATGGTTGATTGAATGAGGAAAGTTATACGGTAAATATGTATTCTACATTTTGAAATTTCAATTTAAGAAGTCTTGTCAATGGATTTTTTTTTTTTTTTTTTTTTTTTTTTGGATTTGGTCGATTTTTAGTCCATTTTGGGTTGATTTTTTTTTCTCCAAAAAACTGGTTTGGTTGAATGCTAATTTAGATTAAATTGAGTGAAACCTATTTATATATATTTATACCAATAGTTACCATTCATTTCTCATAATGTCTTAGCTTCGTTAGACATTATAACAGTTTGGGTTTTATGAATTTTGATACCATATTAGACAGCAACGGTTTATATCAAAACCAATTAAAAATGAAAAGAGTAGTCTACAAAATAAAGGTGAAGGCATTTGAGAGGAACTTGGGACATTAGAGTTTCAAATAAGTGGTTATTGGAAATATTTGAGAGGTATCTTAAATCGATGCATTAACAATTTTTAAAGGTTAGAGTGAAAATAGTTCAACTAGTTTATTAGTAATAATTATGAGGTCTATGGTTTGAATCTCTCACCTTACTAAAAAAAGCAATTTTTAAATAAAATTAAAATAAATTAGTATAAATTAATATTTTTCTTTATTTATTTAGGTGGGATCTAATTCGAATATAATATTAATTAATTTACTATCTACATTTTCAATTCAAACCAAGAAGAGGAAGAGAGAGGGGAAAAAATTGAACGACTAAAAGTTAAAAACTCTATTGTTAGTGGAAAATCTTTTTTATGGATGAAATTCACAACCTCAAAAATACAAAATTTTGTTTTTTTTTAAAAAATAATAAAATAAACTAAATAAATAAACATTAATTGAAAAATGGCTTTCGTAGCATGTTGCTTTGTTGAGGTGGGTTGTGAGTACGATGCCTTGGTAAATTATGGCCTCAAAGACTTCAATATAACAACAATATTACCATAAATTGCCACCACGTTTGGTGACGTTTTTTTTTTTTTTTTTTTTTTTTTTTTTTCAATAAACAATAAAATAAAACAAAATTATATATATTTCACTCTTCACTAAATAATCAATTAACGAAACTCATACGATACTGAATTTTAGATTTCTTTCTAAATTCTTTATCAATCTTATGACTTCTTTTTTTTTTACCACTAGGTTGACTTATGATAAGTAATAAAACTGCATTAGTTGATTATTTCTTATTTGTTTTTTCTATTTTTTCATGGAGAAAAAATTTTGAAAGTTATTTTGAGTAGTTGTTAAACGTTCTAATTTTTTCTAAAATGACTTATTTTTAAAACTAAACACTTGAAAAGTTAACTGCATAAATTTTTATGAAAAATGAGTAATAAAAAATAAAAACAGTCGTTAAACATTCATGTTTCTTAAAACCTGAAAACAAGTAAGAAATAATAAGAAACAACAAACAACAAACGTTTACAAATAGACATGTTTGATGATGTAATTAAAAGCTACATGTTGGAGAACGATGAATAAAATTTTGCAATTAAATGAGAAAAGCTGAATTATAAATATATATGTTAGGTGAAGTCTTTATCATTCAAATCTTAACCTTTGATGAGATCGATGGGTTATATTATTGCAAACTAGCTCTTCTCCTTCTAGCACCATTATTAATCATAGCTAATTTACGTAAATTATTAGTCTATTTCCACTTTAAATATGTAGTCAATTACATATAATTAATTTATATATTATTTGAGTTTCCTATTCACAAAAATCATTTCATAATTAATTTTCATATATATATTAATCAAAGAATAGAACTTCATTTACCACATTTGAATCGAATATCTCATTTTACAGGAGCATAAATATTTTATGAATATGAAAAGCTCACCTTAAAAATTAAAAAAAAAAAAAAAAAAAAAAAAAAAGAGGAGAATCTCATATTTCTACAAATACCTTTATTTTTAAGTTACACAAAATGAAACATCGTTGAATTTATGTTGGGTAATCATTTGTATTTACATGCATTAGAATCTCTGATACGTAAATATCTCAATTCGAGAAATCAAAATAAGGGAATTAAACTATTTTTCCGACCTTTGATAGTTAAGCACCCATTTGGTAATAATTTGAGTCTTCTTTGGTAGTCATTTGATTTTTTGTTTTTATATTTTGAAAATTAAGCCTATAGACACCTCTTTACGCCCCTAAATTTCTTGTTATGTTATCTTACTTTTTACCAATATTTTAAAAAACCAAGTCAAATTATGAAAACTAAAAAAAATATATATATATAGTTTTTAAAAACTTGTTTTTGTTTTTTAAATTTGACTAAAAATTCAACTCTTATAATTAAGAAATCAACTCTTATAATAAACAAATATGCAAATTATTGTAAGAGAATGAGAGGAAACAAGCTCAATTTTTAAAAATCAAAAACAAAAAACGAAAGAGTTATCTTACTAAATGGGGTCTTGGTTTTTATTTTTTGTTTTTTTAAAATTAAGTTTATTTCCTCTCAATTTCTTACGAAGATTCGCATTTTTCCATGAATAAAAGAGAAGCTTAGTCAAAGTCTAGAAACAAAAAGAAGTTTTTAAATAGTATTTTATCTAGTTTTTAAAATTTGCCTGATTTTTCTGATAACATCAATAAAAGTAAATAACAAAGCAAAAAGTCTACAAGTGCAACGAGTATTTATAAATTTAATTTTTAAAAATTAAATATAAAAAATAAATGGTTACAAAATAAGGTTTGGTTAGGTTGTAGATGAAATATTATAGGAAAATTTCATAAGTGTTATAGTAGGAGTAGTAGGGATTTTTTTTTCCACATTATCATACTTGACCACAGAGTAATATTCCCTGAAAAGCTTGTTTTCTATTGGGCAGAAGCAGAAAGAGATTCTTTTTGTTTGGTCTAAATCATATGGAAATAAATGCAAAATAAATTATTTTAAAATGATTTGGGGAATGTGGAAATTCTAATTGATAATGCATACCTATTTAATATTATTTTACTGCATTTGATTAAACAAAATTAAAAAACTTTTGTTTGTTTTAGGTTGGCTGACCAGCCACAAAAGTTTTTAAAAATTAAATAAACAAATAACCTCAAAGGTAAAAACCTACCCTAAAATATGGTGATAATTGCAACTATATCCTTAAACTTTCAATTTTAGAAATTGAGCTCTCAAACTTATACAAATGTTAAAATTAGGTTAAAATGGATCTTCAAACTTACATTATTGTATAAACATTTGTATAAGTTTGAACGTTCAATTTTTATCATTTGTGGGTCTAGTTTCTACATTTATTATAAGCTTGTGAATCCAATTTTAACACTTGTAGAACTTTAGGAGCCCAATTTTTATAAATGAAAGTTTGAAGGTATAATTGCAACTATTAACATATTTCGAAGTAGTTTTTGCAATTCGCAATAAATAAACAGTATTGCTACCGAGTCAGACTTGAAGTAGGCAAGTCCTTGTCCTTTGTTAAACGTGGAGCAACTTTATTAGTTGGAAATGGAATTTGTAACAATTTTTTTTTTTTTTCCAAGAAATTTTATATATTGCACTTTGGGGTCCAATTCAAGCACTATTTACAAAATCCACACAAGCATAGGGACTTTGAAGGGTAAGTTTTAGGACCAGAAAGAAAAAAGGTCATTTTTGAGGTTAGTCATGGCCATGGGCAAGGAAAAATGATAATTTATCAAATTATGAAATATATATATATATATATAGGATATCTATCAAAAGATTTTTTTTTTTTTAAAAAAAAAACAATTGTCAAACAATATTTAAAAAAAATGAAACACAATTTTGGCCCTCATACTTTTAAATTTGTTCAATTGTAGCTTTTGTACTTTCAAATGTTCAATTTTAGTTTCAATACTTTCAATAAATCTTATATTTAGTCTCTACCATAAGTATTTTGTTGATTTTTCTTTTAAAAAATCTTTTTATTATTTGTTAGCACTTTTATTCTAAATTTTGAAAACATGAAGATATTGTTTTTTTCTACCTAAAAATAATATTATTATTGAAACAAATTAGATTAAAAAAATTAATTAGTGGACTAAATTTAAGATTTATTGAAAGCCCAAAAATTAAAACTGAACAAACTAAAAAATATAGGAACCAAAATGGTACTTTAACCTAAAAAATATGTTTATATATCAACTTATAAAGAAAATACTTTTTAGCCATAAACTATTACTTGTTAACTTGAATATAAGTCAATTAATTTAAATAAATTATCTATTTCACAACAAGAAGTTAATATCTCTGTGACTCCAATAGTATTCATAATATAGAGAATAATAGAATGGTAAGGAATATTCACACTTTGGCCTCTAAGTATTGTGTGATTTTTCTTCACAAACAAAGAAATAAAACAAAGCCTCAACTTTCCCCACTACTTTAGTGGTCATTTGGGTGAACATTCAGTGTCTTTTGTCTTCATTAGTCTATTCCATCAATTCCAAAAGCCTTTTCTTCCTATTTCTTTCATTTAATCAACAACTCCCACTATTGGGAAATTAGGACTACAATTGCTTCTCAAAAGAAAAAAAAAAAAATCAAAAATTAAAAATTTGTAAGATTTTATTAAAATTATAGGAATTAAATTCTAATTTTTCCTAATTATAGGATCAAATTTAGAATTATAATCAACAAAAAGTATTAACGTCTTTATTTATTTATTAAGAGATTGTCCAAAAAGAATTTTCATTTAGTTGGTTATATTAAAATTTTATTTTGGTTTCCAATCCTACATACTTATTTTATTTTAATATTATAATTTTTTGTCACCCAATTTAGTAATACTTGGACCCAAACATGCTTGTTGAGTTCTATGGAAGCTTAATTTTAGTCTTATATTTTACTCTCAACTTTCATTCATTCCATTGTAGTCTTTGAACTTGGCATAAAGACTATGTTAATCCCTAATGTTAGATTTTCATTGGTCATTCAACAAGAACCTAAATTCCCATTTATCAATCCTAGATATAACCCAGTTCATTACACGTGACTTCTAACATTTTATTCATATAAACGTATATTGATAAAGTATATAAACATAATTAGAGTCAATGATAATTTAGGAGGGTATTTAGTCCACCACCTTCATAAGTCGGTGTTAAGACTCAATTCTACCAACTCTAATAGTGTCACTATTGAAGTTTGCAAATTAAAAAAAGAAAAGAAAAGAAAAGAAAAAGAAAACTTCATCTTTCCTCTTTCTTCTTTTGCACATCTATCGATGAACTTCATCCTCGTAAAATTATATATATATATATATAACTCACTCCCACTAAGAATTATATAGATCAATCAACATTGGCATTTTCCCCTTTTTAACCCACAAGCACACCTCAAATGAACAGTGTAGGACAACAATGGACAATAGGAAAAGCAACGATAATTTGTCACAATCCTCCTTGTCAAATGTGCTCTTCTCTTCCATCCTTTCCAACCCTTCTTGTCCATGGCCTATAATGTACTCATATTAGCTACTAAATATAAATCTCCTCAATAAAAGGGAAAGTTAGAATAGTATACGAATATATTTTGTTTTTGACAGTTGTAATCATGTCTAAAGTAATAGTAGATATAGTACAATACAAAAGAATTGGTAGATATAACAAAATTTAGATCTAATTCTTGAAGTCTATCAATAGACTATATCATTGACTAAAATCTAATAGTCTATCACTAATAGATTTTGCTATATTTGCAATTCTTTAAAAAATATTATTTATATACTCAATTATTAATTTTAAAAGTACTATACGTTGCAATTGGGTAAATCCCATGAGTTGTAGAGATATAGTTTTAAATTTGAGGGGGGCAAAACTGACATATGACAGATTGGAGCCCAAAAGTGACATATCAGACAGGTTTTAGGGAGAAGCATGTGGAATATTATCACTTCATGGAGAGAGAAGCTAAAAAAGGAACCACTAAAATGGTATGTAAAGCTAGAAATTTTTTAAGGTCATGTGCTCTTTACCCATCCTCTTCTTATTTTTCTTTTTTCATCCTCCTTACTTCTAGTTCTAGTCTAATGTGAATTTGTTTATAACATACTATGACTTTGAAATTTTTTCAAATTATGTAAAGCTAAGATTTTAGAACCCACATCTCGATTTTACATACTTAAATGCATGTTATAACATGTATCTAACGTCTCCTTTAATAACCATTTAATTTTTTTAAATCAATCATATTTCCTCTCATTTTTTTATAATGATTTTTATCTTTCATAGACAATAAAGTTGCATTCTTAATAAAAAAAAATTTAAAAAAACTAAAAACTATATTTTTTTAAGTTTCAAAGCTTGGTTTGGTTTATGAAAACATTGGTAGAAAGCAAGAAACTTAGAGGTTGAAAAACTGTTTGTAGGCTTCATTTCCAAAAGTAAAAGCTAAAAAAAAGTGGTTACCCCAACAGAGTCTAAGTTTCAGCAATTCATATCTTTACCTGTTTAAACATAAACTACACAAAGTTAAAAGCTAACTTCTCAACTTTAAGGTTAAAGAAACCTAAGACCTGTTAAAATGGTGAACTAAACATCCTCCTAATTTGAACTCCAAGATTTCTTGCCAAAAATACCAACAAGGAGCATAAATAGTCAAAGTAAAGCTAGGCAAAATTGATAGGAAGGTAAGAAAAGTTTCAATTGAAATGGTCCTTTTTTTTTTTTTCATTGAAGTCTATTTTAATTCTGAAAAAAAGGGAAAATCATATTGAAAAGATATTTAAAGTTAGGTACAGAATATACGAAATAGAAGAAAGATAAGCAAGCAGAAGATTTATTGATCTCTATAAATCAAATAAGGCTAAGAAGCCAAAAAAA
>QLSR01000271.1:691523-744640 GCA_031780015.1 Citrullus colocynthis
AAAAAAAAAAAAAACCTCTTAATATGAAAAATAACATGTGACGTTGTACTAAGAAATTTCCTTTCAAGTGGAATTTTGTCCTCATCAATTTGTCTGGATAGAATTATTGTAAAATGTTTGGGGGTTTTACCAAGTCATTTTCTAGATGAATTATTTGAAGGAAATAATAGAGAATCAAATTGGATTTGGACCCAAGTCTTTGATCACTACTAATAATGTTGAAATGAAATACAGAAAAGGAAACTAAAAGTATTTGTCTTGACATGGTTAAAAAATATATACATATATTTTTAAATAAAATCTTGACTGAAAGTACATACAATTAATTACCTAATGGTTGAAACTGGATTTAGAAATTTACTAGGACAACAACGATAACGACACCAGAAAGACAACATTATACTATTTTTTTTTCTTTTTTCTTTATTAGATAAGATAAAACTAATTACAACAAGAAGCAAGAATGATCCATCAAGTCTTTACATAAAGGAGAAAGACGATCTATTTACTCAAGAAGTAGAGGCCAACTAGCAATTTCAGAAAATGAAATTGCTTATTGATCTAAGAAAGCATTAAATCTTCTATGAGTGGTTACTTTTTTAAAATCTTACTAGAATGAAAATGGAAACCACCTTTTTGGAATTCTTATTTCGTTTCTAGTATCAATTTGATTTGAATTTATTTGTCAACGTCCCCTTCTTAGTCCTATTCTATCCAATCCATTGTTATCTTCTCCAATTAAATATCTCGATTGTGCTGTGATACATCAATTAACATATTACTTGTTTGGTACACATCTTTGATTCAATATCCGAGTCGAGCAAGTATCACTTTGATTAGTTGCTTAGTACAACATTGACAAATTTGTGGTAGATAGGCTCGATGGGCTTTTCAATTTGATTTTTTTTTTTTTGTTCACATTTATTATTTATCTAATTCAATATTTAAGTAATCAAAAGGGGGTATAAATGAACTCCTAAAAAAACTGTTTCACTAAAGAGTTAGATTTGAATAATTGAAGTCGTACTTATATTTGATGCCAGGATTTATTTGCCCCTAATAACAATTTTGCTGATGAGAACTACTACATAAATCTATGCTATATAAAATTCAGACTTGTGAAACATGTCTTTTATATTAGACATTTAACTTCTCCAAATCATCAAAACCAAACATAAATTCCACAAACTCGTCGTATAATATATCTATTATTTTATTTATTCGCAACCTAACCTCATAATTAATTACTTACAAAATCACGAAACAAAATATTTATTTAGTGTTTCGTTTCCCGTCATGGCTCAAAACCATGACAGCTACATCATCCTGTGAGATCAGAAGTAGATATAAAAGGAAAAAAAAGTTTTAGAAAAAGGGTTACTCGATTTAGAAAGGGCAAGCAATCGGCAAGTGCCAAACATCTACTTATATGTATTTTAAAAATAAAAGTTAAAATATCATTCTATTCCCTATAATTTAAAGTTTGTTCAATTTCAGAGAATGTATTTTTAAATATTTATTTTTTCATGTACTTTAAATAAATCTTAAATTTAATCCCTACTATTAGTTTATTATTGATTTTTCAAAAACTTTTTATCATCTATTAACATTTTCAATATAAATTTTGAAATAATCACAGTGTACTTTACATGAAAATTATTGTTATTATTATTTAACCAATTTCAACAAAAATTAACTTCAAGGGATTAAATTTAATATTTTTTTTTTGAAGGTATAGAAACTAAAATTGAATATCTAAAAATACATTGTCTTAAATTGAACTAAAAAAATAGTCTTAAATGGTATTTTAACCAAATAAGAATAATGAGAAAAATCAATTTGACTCTAAACCGGTCAAGTTGCAATCAATTATAATTTTAAACTTTCAACTTCAACAAATTACACCTCAAACTTAAAATAAATGTTCCAATCTCAACCTTAAATTATGATAAGTGTGAGTAGCATTAACCATCTAATAAGTTTTCGCTCAAGAAATTATAAAACATGTTTACTTGATAAAATTTTATTGAGAATGATATTGGAGTTTTTTTTCTTCCTTTTATATAAATTTTGACATACTTATTCAAGAGTTAATTTGTGTATTGTTCAATCTTTTTTTTTTTTACCCAACTTGTTTTATTAAAATTAATGAATTTATGAAAATTTTAACATGAATAAATGGGTGGAAATAGAACTAAAATGAAGACAGAATAGGACAATATCTGTTTGGGTGAAATCACTAACACAATGTTATCTTATGATTTCAATATTTGATCAAAATAATATATTTTTATATATTAAGAAAAGAAAACCCTCAATTTTCAGAACATTGGATTTTGGACCGTCTAAAGTGCAAAGTGCAAAGTGCAACCTATAATTATAAATAAAGTGAAGGGTCCAGCAATTGTGACTGAAATTGCCTTCGTCGTATCAGATGGGGATTTGAAAAGGCCAATATCAATAAAGAATAACAAAAGAAAAAATTCCAGAAAAGGAAAATACCTTTTCCACAAGTAGACAACAATTTTTCTCAGTGCTTCCCACGTGGCATTTGATGCACAACCCCCCAGACGCACCTGGACGAATCATACTTAGCTTAGTCATAATGTCATTTTCTACCTATTATTATAACATTAAAATTTTTATATTATTTTTATACAAAATGGCAGGAATTTTTCTATACCATTATGAGACATATCTGCCTTACTTTAAACAGAGATTAATAGTTGAACACAATTTGATCTATGTGCAATCAGGAAGCTTGTTACTTTGGCGTAATATCATTCCTTCTTACACTCAAGATGCCTGATTGCTCCTCCACCTTCTTGATTAGAAGCTTCAGCAGTGGAACTTTTGATAGTGTTTTGCGTGATCCCACCATGATTAGCTTTTTCTGCAAAATTCATTACGTTTCTATTATATATTAAATTGATGGCTAGAGAATTGCTGAGCTCTCAAACAGCCATTGTTATTTAAGAGGTTAGTACTAAAGATGATTTAGATTTTTATTAGGGGTGGGAAAATAAAGGAGATTTCTAACCTTGGCACGGGTAATGGCCACATTAATTCTATGCCAGTCTCCAAGAAGTGAGGTAGTACAGCTCTTTGGATTTTCACTCGACCTAACGAAGGACACCAATATGCAGTCCTTATCTCTTCCCTAGGAGAAAGGAAAAAGAACGATTTCAACCATAGGAGCGTGATAAAATAATGGACAAATATCAATTTATACTGGTTCATGATAATATAATGGACAAATATCAATTTATACTCTTAAATTTTGGGGTTGTTTCAATTTAAACCTGAAATTTTCGTAAGTATATCAATTTGCACCCTCCTAAATTTTATTTGATTGTATGAAACTTATAATTTGAATCAATTATACTCCCAGATTTTCAAAAGCCAATCAATTTACATCTTTCATATACCTTTGAAAATCATCCATCATTATTCTCAAATGCGTGTAGATTTCTTCAAATATCGATTTTGTAAAATGATCGATTAGAGTACTTACATGGATGATCGACAAACTGGTGTAGACTTATTCAAATTTTGTTTCATATTGATCAAAGAATCAATTCTCATGAAAATTTTAAACATATCACGTATAGATTGAGTAGGGAGCAGAGTCCAATAAACAAAGGATTTAGAGTCATTCATTGACAATCTAATCATTTTATGACAACTGTCCTTTTGAAAAAAGGAAAGAAAAGAAAAAGGATTCCCTCATAGTTCAATCAGTCTAACCTGGTATTTGTCAATGGTATGTACCTCCACAGAGGCTATGTTGATAGCTAGACGAATGATGCTTGCCTGGGCGTTATACGGGGTAATGATGCCAACTTCATTCCCCTTAATCCCACCATCAAGCAATCCCTTCGTCACCTATAAAATTATGAAAATAGATATCAATGCCACGTGGTGAAATTTCATCTAGCTTTCCCTGCTCCCATAACCAATCTTGGTTTTTCCTTTTTTTTTTTTTTTTAAAAAAAAAGAGTATCAATCTACTTATTGATAAGAAGTAAGAGACATCAAAGCGAAGATTGCACCTCTGCTACTATGCTAGCCTCAGTTGGGTTGTTCACAATCTTGTGATCTCTTGTCTCGTAAGCAGGTACTAAATCTACAGTTGTTGGGCATGATTCAGATAACAAACAAGAAACATTGATAAAACTAAACTGATTAACCGAAGTTAGAAGGCAGAAAGGTTATATTGGAGAACCTGTACAAACAAAGATAACTGGTTTGCATGGGTTTAGAACCTGTAACCATGAATAGGAAGTATATTAATTTTGAGTTAAGACAAGGAAATTTTAGAAAAATGACCAGAATCTTTTAATGTCAAAACCATGCATCTAATAATCGGCCACTTATATGACATAAACTTGATTTCAAGAAAAGATTGCTCAACTTTTTTCTCTTTCCCAATGCTACTTAAGTAGCTAGGCCCGTTTGGTAACTATATAGTTTTTAATTGTTGAAAATTGTGCTTGTTTCACATAATTTCTTGATCATGGTTTTCATATTTTCTATAAAAACATATGAACTTTTAGCTAAATTTCAAAAACATAAACAAGTTTTTAAAACCACTTTTTTAGTTTTCAAATTTTGTTTCGAATTTTAAAAACACTTCTAAAATGTAAACAAAACATACAAATCAATAGGTGGAAGTGATGTTTATAGGCTTAATTTTCAAAAATCAAAACCAAAACCACAATGGTTACCAAACTAAACCAAAATAAGTCAATGAGTTGAAGCAAGCAAAATCTAAAGATGACAATTTTTTTTAAACACAAAAATCCTAGACTTGATGAAATTTATCGTGAAATCGCCCACAAATAAGGAAATAAATTCTGGTTAGACGTATAGCTCATTTCCTGCCCTACGAAAAGATGCCCCTTCAAATAAGGTTATTGAGTATTATAAAATATTAAATAAATAAAAGAACATAAAACAAAACCAAAACCAAAGTAAGCAAAGTAGTAGCTTAGAGTGTCAGTCAACTGGGTCTTCACATGAAAAATTAACGAAATTCTGTTTCATTGAGGCAGAATTAACCTAATTGATAAAGATGACAGCACGATGAAAAGTTAAAAGAGATCACTGACCTCCTTAAGCCAAGATGAACACAACTTCGAACTTGAAAGTTCAAGCTTTGCGTTCGCGGTTTCTGCAGAACCACAACGTAATCTGTCTCCATATATTAAGGCGTTTGATAATTCCATAATGTCTCGGCACATGCGATACTACACTCAAAGAAACCTAGTAAATAGATATCGGCAGCATCATCTGAAGTGATAGACTTGATCACAAATTAAATCCAGTAAAATAACAAAAACCTGGCTTTGCAATGCGGAAATTGCTTGAGGGTGTGCTTCGGAAAGCCTACAAAATAAGCTTATCCCCAGTCCATTTTCCCGAGCCTCTGTACTCTAGAAAGGATTGAGAATGATGACTTCAGAAAGTGCGCCATAAAAAAAAAAAGAAAAAGAAAAAACTTAATCCAAATGATTACGCATGATACACACTTGAACAAGAGGAGGTAGCTGATAGTGATCGCCAACAAGGACAAATGTTGAAGCAAACATCAAAGGCCCAAGCGAAACCTTAGGGGTAGATATAATATAAAGATGAAATAAGCTTCGATATTCCTCTTCTCAGTAAGTCATGATTAACATTATACGATCAACAATTTCGTTAATAGGCAACATAAGAAAAACAAAGTCTCTTCCTTTCAACGACGTAGTAGAAACTATTCTTTTTGTTCTCTGTCATTCATATCCGAAGCAAATGAAGATATCCTCCTACCACTCCCATACTTTTTATTCATCTAGTTCCTAGATTTCATTAATCTGAACGTCAAACTCAGTCCTTCTACCTCACAATTCCATGTTTCCTCTTCAATCAACGTAACAGGACCTTTTAAAAACAAAAACGTTACAAAGATCTTCTATTTGTAAAAAATATAGATCTATTATAAAGTGTTCGACCATGCATCCTCTGGCTTCTAATGTTATCATCTAGTTTTGTGCTCTTGCCAACCTCTTGAAAAACAAGAAGATGCTACCTTCTATAAGTGAACTTGTTCATGAACAGCTATTATTAAAGAAACGAATTATACCTATTTCTCTTATTATTTACCTATTAAACAGACCAAGTGCCAACTATTAACTAATTCCATAACACTTGATAATTAACGAGCATCATATCATCATACTGCCAAAATAAATTTTGCAACAAAAGTTCCATCAAGTTCTGTTCTACATACTGGAAGGGTGGTCTGTCCAGCTTCGTCCATTATGCATATATCAAATTTTTTATTGACGAGTAAGGGACTAGTTATCCCTAAACAAGTAACTGCAACAACTTTCACTTGGTCCAATCTCAATCTGATGTCTTCCACACTTTGTATGTTCAACTCTGTCGAAGAAAACATTACTAGTTACATAAAGAAGAGCAAGTATCCAGATCCAAAGGAAACTACATTGTAGGCAATATCAGACCCGAGAAGCAATGGCTGCGAACGTCTTCGTGCACCGCATTAATTCTTCCAATCCGTATAAAATCAATGTTCTGCAGTTTGTAGGTGACAAATTAGAAGAGTGAACCAACTTCCACGATACTTCTATAAGGGATTAGATGACTAAAGACGAATAGGAATCGGATATAAACTTTTGATGCATTCACATGAAATTTAAGGTTACAAAATCCTTTTACAAACCACGCATGTACATGCATAATGTTAAATGGGACCGCACAAAAACACGAAAGCCAAGAAGCCGCACAAAACACAACATCAACAATTACATAAATCATAAGGAGCATAAATTGTGATAAATATTAATAATGACTATAAAGGAATATAACAATATGCTTAGACACATAAATCCAATGGGAAAATTGTAGTGTTCCGAATTTCAGACATGCTATCAAATTTCCCCTATGGTTAGATAGAAGGAAATTACTCTATCTAAACCAAGCTACCCCAATGTTTGTTTATTATAACCCAAACATTAATGTTTAATTTTTGACAAAAAGGTACTTCTAAGCTATTCAATAGCAAATCAAAATATTGACGTACAAACATAATATAAATACTACTTATTCATAGAACCTACCTCAATATGTTACTTGATGACAATATTTACATCCTTGACCTAGTAAATGTCATTAAGTGGAAACTTAAAGATGATCATCCTAGTATTACCAACCTAATGGTCACTTGAAAGTAAAAATAGTCACAAATTTCAAGGATGTTATGAATTGTGCACTGTATCAAATGTATACTCCGGGGGCCGAAATATCCAACTTTAGTAGGATGATTTGTAAATTTAAAAATAGAAGAAGAGATCAGTGCAAATATACATAAAAACAGGCCTCCCAGAATTTCTATTGTATAGAAGGACCATAAATGGAAAATTTTACCAGCTTCTCTCTCTTCTTGAAAGAAATAAATGAACGGTCCTAGAAAGTTGTAGAAAGAACAGTTACCTGAGATTTCAGTTTGATAAGTAAATTATCAACAGCAGTGTTTGTGTAAGACGTGAGCAAAATGGATACACCTCTCATCAACAATGCCTTCACAGCATGAACCATTGTAGATGTCTTGCCTGTTCCAGGCATTCCTAGAATCAGAGCATAATCCTTTGCTGTAAGTATCTAAAATGACCATGGAAGAATTTGAAGTCAGAATAGCACATCTTTCATGAAAAACGGAAAAATAAATAGGGGGAGTGAGATATTGAGTAGGCGACTCAAGTTAGCATTAGAAGAAACATTTTTACAGAAACACCTTAATTATAGCTCGTCGTTGGTCATCATTTAAATTCTTCTCTGACCAGATGTAAGATATTGCTGGATCCTGGCTGAATATGCATCCACCATCAAATCTTGGAGCCTACAAGTGAACACAGTCAGGCCAAGAAATAAAAAATCTCTGAGGAGGCGAGGAACAAATACTATTCAATAATACAAAGGTTTTTTTCCAATAATACAAAGGTTTAAATAAGCATTTACCGCAAGATCTACGATCAACTTTCTAAGATGAGCATTTTGTTCACCTTGCAGAAACAGTTGTACAAGATTAAACCTTCAGCAACAAAACAAACATGAGATTAGAACATTGCATTATGTCTGGCAGAATGGTTGTAGTAATTATGTCAATATTACCTCATGACTGCAAACGAAGTCATAAATTCATCCTTGTCAATCCGCCAAACCTGCTTCATAAGATCATGTGCTTCTGTAGAAGAAGTGCTTCCAGGCAAACGTAGGCGCTTAGAAAAAGAAACCTACAGGTTTTAAACCAAACAATTCAATCTGAAAGGCAGAAACTACTTTTGACCACTAACAGTACTGGGATTTATAGTTGTCCACTGTAAATAAGCAGTGCAACTTTCTAGTCTATGGCATAAAAAGATAGAAAGAAATAAAATAAAATAAATAATCCCTTACGGATATATGGAGGCTGCTCAGATCTGATATAATCCCACTCGCTAGGGTCAAATGCCCAGAATCTGTACTAAGTATCTAAAATACAAGCAACAGAAATCGCCAATTAGTTACTGGAAGAAATTAAAATAAAAAATGTGCATGAAATTTTTTTGAATGAAAGATGATTCATAAATAGATGTACATGGACATGGTTGGGTGGACCATCTACTATTAATTCTGGAGCAGATACCCAGACAACATACGTATAACCGATCCAAAATCATTTGGAAGTATGTAACTACAGAAGGTTAGCTTTTTTGTTTTAAATATACAAATAGGAAAATAGAAAATAAATATATATAAACTTCTAGAAACGAAAACCTTCTGCTTAATACCTTTTAACTATTTCCAGCCTATGCATTGGCATTGTAACATAGGATCCTGATCATATAGAGTACATGCAAAATATTTTCCATCCAAGGAGAAAGGCCTCACCACATAGTCTCCAACTCTAAGTGAACTGTCCATGTCAGTTATCGAAGCAGTGTTTGAACTACCGTCATTTGAAGCTTTCAAACACAGAGAAGGCATATCTTGACGCACAAAACGATAGCAGATTCGGTTGTCCTTTTCAAAAGTACAATGTGGTTGGTCATCCAACGTACTAAGAACAATAGAAGAAAGACAGGTAGACATTTGATTTTTCTCTGCACTACGTGAGTGCCAAACTCCCCTCTTTACAATCTGAAAGAAATGAGCATCATAGCCGATTGGACTTAGCATTGGCATAAATAAGTATGTGAATTGAATATTCTATATGATGCATTTGAAATTCAAATTTCAACCTCCGTCTCCTTGGCCTCTAAATCAATCAACCTTTCCCAATGCTGAAAGAAAATACCATGAGAAGCTTTCAAGTGATCTGTATGGGAGTCAAATAAAACTCCAAGCCCACTGGTCTCTTTGCTCCCATTTTGCATCTGCAGTATTTAAAATTCCATCACCAGTCAACAATCAACAGAACAATAAAGGGAAAAAGGGAAAATAAAATCAGTCAGCCAACAAGTAATGTCCCCACAGAGACAACTCAGTCATGATAATTAATGAAAAGGTTGCCAAATCTTCTACTTCTCTTTAACATTGCAGGAATAATGCCTAATCCCAAGATTTACCGCCAGTTTGTAGATTACAATTGCTCATGTTTAGCATGAAAACTATTGTGAAGCATCAGGTGAAACTTTCCTAAAAAATGGCTTCTTAGCCACTAATTTCAAAAAGGACAAATATTTGAAATAATGTGCAAGGAATTGTGTCTTTTACTTGGATTATTTGATATCACATCCCAGAAACTGCGCACATACACATTTCGACAATGCAGAATAGGAAAGGGGCCTTCAAATTGGATGTCCTTGCCCTTGGGCTTACTTGTTAGAAGGATATTAAGAGCAGCAACTTACCGTATGCCAGAGCTCAACAGAAATTCCTAAGAAATTACACTGGAAAAGCACTATTTCTGCTAAATTACAGTGACTATGCATTAAGTATTTCTGTTAGATGATATGAATGCTTTAAGACAAATTTTTGTCATGGGAAGAGCCAAAGCATACAGTACATGTAAGTGACATGTGAATAAAGCAACACTTAACTCTATAGAATTGCATTCAGAACCTATATACCTTATGATAAATGGTACAAACATCAAGATGGCGGCATCCTTTGCACACATTTGGAATCTGTATCAAAAAGATAGATCGTTGAATGATTCAATAGAGATCTGCAGAACCATGTTTAGGAAGGAACATACCTGTAACATAGGGGGGAGTAATTGTGCAGTTGATGCCTTGAGAATGTTATTTGCAAGCTCATTGCGACGCATGATTAACCCTACCAAGTCAGATCTTTGAACCCGGATACCCTTCACCAGGTTCATAAAATTTAAATGTCATTCCATCACAGGGAAAAATAAAGTTACAAATGAATCTGGTTTTTTACCTGTGTCTGATCCGACTGGAGATAATAAAGGAGACCATAACCAACATGTTTGTGATACCTAACACAAATACAGAGAGCAAATAACAGAATACATCGCATCATTCAACAATGATAACATAACAACCCAAAAATGAAAAGGCAAACTAAATAACTTCTGTCGGACAGACTTATGAAAAAATAAATAACTAAAATAATTAAAAGAGAGAGAGAGAGAGAGAGAGAGAGAGAGAGAGAGAGAGCAAGATGTACATACCTCTCGGACATAAGTAGAGTGTACAAGATCACTTGGGCACAATGTTCCATGGAGGACTGCAGAACAGATCAGGATTATCATGCTATACTAACTACTACAAGAGAATAAAATAAATGATTGATCTACAGGAAACCACAAAAGTCCAATCTTACAGGGAACCCTGCACAAATGTAAGCTAAAGGATTCTTGCCTGGCCAGCTGGCACCTTTCCGGTTTTAAACTCTAAAGGCATGACATTCTCGGCACATTTACTATAATTTGACATTATGTTTACCCTGACAGAAGCATCAATCATTCCTTTCAAACCATATTTTGGAGCCCATGCCATCTCCTCGATATCGATCACCTAAAAATGGAAGTTTCCGTAAGAATATGAATTCATACAGACTTGTAACAAGCACTTCACTTCAGTGTGGTACAACGTGTTTTAAAAAAGATCAGTAATGTTGAAAAGAGCATTCATAATACCTACCTCCGATATACTAACTTTCCTGGGACCATCCTCAGATCTAAACTCAACATTAGGTGCTTTAGAACCCTGTTACCAACGGAGGCAAGCGTTTACTTAAAAGAAACAAAAGAATTCAGCTTTGCTTCATAATGACAATGTCAAACTCAATCATAGTAATAACTATAAAGCGCAAGCTTAAATACAAAGCAATATCTAGTCCATCAAACTACCCAACACATGTGTAAGCAAAAATGAGAAACATATATGAGCAGTACACAAGTTGGAAACAACACAAACATCCAGAGATAATGTAATGCATACAGATGTCAAAATGTTTTATACATGCATAGGATTATATATAATAAGCAATGCACGCATCAAAATTCTGTGGTAGTGAATGCCTAGGTCAGACTAATTAGAAATTAAAAGAAGAAACCCAAATCATGTCTAATAACACCACATTCAACATTTAAAAAAAAAACATTACTGTGTGAAAACTGAATTTACAACTGAAATCCAGGCCTATGAAAATATTAACAAGTTTATATACCAATGTAGATAAACCGATATAGTTTGTAAAAGTTACATATCGTCAGGAATGGGAAGTGAAGATAATTTACAAACCACGGCTCCATGTTTGGGTAAAAGACCATGTAAATGTGATTAAACATGACATTTTCTCACCATTGGGCTTTTGAAGATGGTGATCCAATGCAAAATTTTTGGAACTGCTTCATTCATGGTTATGTGTATATCCTTTTCATTTGCTGCACCCAAGGTAGTGAAAGGAAATGAATCATTCAAATTATATATATATTATTGTGGCTTATCAATAATATATTAAAAGCGCTAAATTTAACAGATATAGATATTGAAATTTGTCATGACACTTAAACTGATGGAGAGAATTCGATAATGAAAACTTTTTTATCCCACAGTTGACTGAAGCAAAGATTCAAAGTATCCAACAAGATCGAGGCAAGATTGTTCCCTAAGAAGCACAGACACTAACACGCGACATGACACCAACATGGTGACACATCAATTTACAAAAAAGTAGGACACGACACGTTGAGGACATGTTATTTATTTATTATTATTTTTTTACAAAAATAAATGTGTCCATAGTTTGACATATTGTGAAATATTCGCAAATATATTTAACAAAAAGTAAGAAAAAATAGAAATGGAAAAAAACGAAAAGATGAAAACAGAAGGGAAAAAGAACATAAATGAAAAAGAAAAAAATAGTTAGAGAAGTCACATAAGTTAAGTTGTCAGCGGTCGTGGGTCTTGAAGTTGAAGCCACCCCCGTCAATGAAGTTAGAAAGAAGAATCAAGTAGCACAGTGAGTTTTTTATTTTTTTGAAAAATGCTGTGGATTAAGTCTTGAGAGTTGAGAGTGAAATGTGTTAGTCTAGAGAAAGTGTGTCAAAACTCTAGAATTTTGAAAATTTTGGTTGAACAATTAATTTTAATCAGCTTAAAATGCCGCTTAAATGGGCTCCTGCTGTAGTGAGTATTGTTTCATTTTTTTTTCTTTTGGCATATGGAGCGTCCTTGGCGCGTCCTGGCGTGTCCTGGCGTGTCTCGACGTGTCAGGAAAGAAAAATAATAATAATAAATTAATGGACACACCAGCTGGCATGTCAGACACGTGTCCGACACCGACACTCTGCCCGTTTCGAAGTGTCAGTGCTTTATCGATTGTTTCCAAATAGTCCCCTTAAGTTAAGGGAATGGCCTAAAGGCTCTAGCCTCATAATTCTAGGCAGTGTGCCTTATACCAGATTACTTAGTCATATACTGCGGGTGTAGCATTTCAAATAAAAATAGGGGAAGAAAAACTGAACAAAATAATTATATTAGATCCATTTTCCGCATGTCTCTTAAGAGATGTGAAAAGTAGTCCATTTCACGTTTGCCTCTAATACCATCAAGAACAAACGAATACAAATTATAAAAATGTTTACCTCCGCATGCATATACATTTTCCATACTTTTCTGAAGCACCGTTCTTGAAACCTCTTCCAAAAAGGCAACAGTTGGTGCCTCTTCTATAAGACCAGCCTTCAAAACAAAATGAATTAAAATGCGATGGATTGGTAAATGCTCAAAGTTTGTGTCAAAAAAGACAATTACAAATGCATACAGGTAAATAAATACGAATGTTGAGATTTAAGTGTATTATAATAAGTTTGTACCTATGCTTCTATTCTTATTAAAAGGTAAGGCTAGAGCTATAAACCTGAAAAACCTGGTGCAGCAAAGTACCAATTAATGCTGAAATAGACTGTTCGTTACTTTTCAACCTCTCATCAAGAACACTCCTCCTTGGACAGGTCAAGTGACCTGCAACCTAGAAATTATTTCTGCTTGTTGATTATAACAGTTGTTTGATGACTATCAAATGATAAATTTGATTCAGTAGCTCACAAAGGCACCACACAACCCAAGAGGCAGGGTGACGTGCCAAGTACTTGGTAAAAGTAATTACATTACCCGAGTTCCAGAGACAAGTATATCAGGGTGTAGGATAACAAAATTATTGTCGTGGTCAATATGACATCTTCCTTGGTCATCAAATTCACCAATAACATTCACGGTGTCTCCAGGTGCAATAATACTGTCAAACCTGATGAAGCAATGGAAATGAAAATTCAAGAACAAACTGTAGGTAACTAATAAACAAATTCACCATGAGCATCAAAAGGCTTCATGAAGAAGAATCATTTATTTTTTCAATTTTAATTTTTTTTCATATCCGTGTGTGTCTGGACGCACACTACATTGACTAATTACACAAAACAGCCGCTTGACCATACTATATTTGGTTGCCAAAGTAACTCGTAGCATAGAATATTAAAAGCATGAACTCAGCTTAAAGCCTCTGTCATAGGTCCACTAACAATTTTCTGGGATGTAGAGTTTGAACTCAAAATCAAGATATCTCATGAAGGTAACAGTGATAGACTATTTATTCATCGGGTCATGCTAGAGTGAAATACAAATGAAGAAACACAACAAGAGTTACATCAAGTCTTAGCACCACAATATATTTATGTATTTACCAGTCTTCCCAAAGATATACAGCCCGCTCTTCTCCACTTTGCTCATTTAACAAACGAAGAACCTGAAAATTTATTGTTTACCCTTTTAATTTACTTGATATGGTGAGAAAATGTAGAAATTAGTGAATAAGCTTACACGAAACCTTATACGAGCGTTTTACTCCAGATGCATCAGCCAGCTCACATTTCTCTGTTACCTTTGGCACATGTATAATCAATGGTATCAATATAAATCATCAATAAGAAACTAAATGATGAGCAATCCTGAAGATGAACCCTGTTTGAAAAAGTGAAATATACCTCCAAGACAAGAAAATCACAAGGGGACGTCTTCATTACGGTGTCTGGAATCTTTTTAGGAACTTTCATAGCAGCTGAATCAAATCTGGTAGTCAATGTGTTACCATTTCTACCTCGTAATTCAGATGAATCCTCCTCCAAGTCAATGGAAGGAGCCACAGTATCAACAGCTATGACATCTTCTACTTGATCCAAAAGCTCAAGTAATGCCTGCAAAAACAAAGAAGAAAGGCACCAAATGTCGACAAGTAATAGAGTAAATACGAAGGGAAAAAGGAAAAATTGCTCGACCGACAAGTATAACCGATCCAAGAAATGTCAAAAACCACCCACCAGGTCAAGAAGCTGACTGGGATTTGGACCAAACATAACAACATAATATCAGAAAGACCAACAAGTAGTATTATAGTTGAATACCTTTTTGTGTGGCCTTAAAATAGGGTGTTCAGTTGCTTCATTACATGCAGCAACATCATTGGCAATCTACAGGTCAATAACGGCATAAAGCATATGAATTATATGTTAAAAAAGTACATAAAAGTTAGAACCTTAGAATCAAGACATACAGTCTGTGAAGAAATTATTACCTTGTCGCAGTATGACATAGATGGGGGCGTCTGGAATGGACTCTGACTGTTAGCTACTCTAGAGCCACTCGAACTATCAATCGCTCCATTGGGTTCCATTTCATCTTTAGGATTTAACCTTTTCAGTCCACTCTTATTTAACGAACTCGTTGATCTTTCAGAAGGTTTCGGGTTTGGTGAACTCAACTGCTCAAAATTCCCAGGCTTGACAGAGGAAGTCTGTAAAGATATTGTTAGAGAACTCAAGAGCCAAGAGACCCAATTTATACTCAGCACGTAATACCTTATTTCGTGAACACTGTCGAATTCTCAAAGAACTTAGCCTTGATGAGTTCGCCAGAACTCTTATAGTTTCCGGCAGTTGCTTTGAAACAGCCTGAAGCCTTTCGTTTACTGGAGATATCTTCCATGTAATCTCATCATTTGTAGTCCCGTCATCCTGACTTTGCTTAATCAGCTATTCAACATTTTTTACTCTAGTAAGTAAAATTCATCAATGCGGCCAGTGCATTTAAAGCGAACAAGCAATCGAAAACCAAAAAACAAACAGAAAAACAGAAAAATCTAAAGTTACCATTCCGGGAGAGAACTTGAAGCGCTTCAGGGACGCTAACTTGGAAAATTCTGGAGACAGGTCGTTAGAAAGGTCATCGCCAGTATTTCCACAAGCTGCAATCAAATTCTCAGGCGTCGTACTCAAAGACGAACAGCCCGCATCATTGCCCTGAGGTACCTTAGGGTTTTCAGAAGCTAAGACCGCATCACTCACAAGAAGCACCCGCGACTCAGACTTTTGAGCTGTCGCCGCCGCAGCTGCGTCCTTAGAATCTGACCGTCCCACATTCGAATCATCTCCATGATTCAGAGAGTTAGAAACATCAGTTTTTGAATCGGAAGTTTGTGAAGTGATCTTCTGAGAATGCGCAACATTTTGAGAGTGGCGTTCGAAGAAGTGTTGGATTCCAAACTTGGAAGGCTGTGATGGCTGATTTGAATTGAGCTTCTTGGAAGAAGAATGAGGCTTCTTCCTTGGAGGCATTGTGAAGCTTATCGGAAGTGAAGCTCTTGAACCTTGCTCTCAATAACCGGCATCGGACTTTCGTCGGAGACGAATGAATGAAGAACCGGCCTCCATTTATACCATTAGTTGAGTGATTTTTTGTTTCCCGCCAAAACTTCTGCTTCGCCAACTGGATGAGTTGGGCCGGGCTTTGCTGGATTGTCCCAATTGTGAGCCCATGATGTTAGGGTTTCTGACGGAAAAAAATGTTAGGGTTCTGTATTCCGAAGAGCCCAAATGAAAGTACTAACCCAAGCTATTAATCTAACCTAATTGTTTTTTTATGGTTAAAATATCATTTTAGTTCTCGTACTTTGAAGTTTGTTCAATTATAGTCTTGATTTATTGTCTTGACATTTTTAATAAATCTTAAATTTAGTTCTTTGAAGTTTGAAGTTAATTTTCACTGAATTTGATTGAATAATAATATTAATTTTCATGCAAAAAATACAATATCTGAATACTTTTATAAAATTTGTAGTAAAAATATTATTAAATAATAAATTTTAAAAATAACAATAAACCAAGACTTAAAAAAAAAAAAAAAAAAAAGTTCGCGAAAAAACATAAATCAAAATTTTCAAATAAAATTAACAAGTATATGACACGTAATATTATCGATAAATTGTTTGGATTATGAATTAATATTTATATGGAAAGTAATGAGTAATAGCAACTTCTTGGCTTTATAATAGACGCAGAGAAAAAGAAAAACCGAGTCAATCAACTAAAACCCACCAAGTCAACTTTAGTTGGTCGTTGAGTGTTAGACCAGACGTGATCGAAGTCAATTTTGCACATAACAATATCAACCAATCGTTGGTCGAATAACCCAAAATGATTAAAAGCGACCAATATATATATATTATCTTTAGTAAACTCTCATCAACTCCGACAAACTCTCTCTTTCTCCCCATTTCTTTTTTTGTGACGTTTCATCAAAGTCCAAACCGACCAACCGCCGATGGACATCTCCAACATCCCGATACCAACTAGAATCGACCAGCATAAACCGGTGGTTGGCATTGATTTTATTCCAAATCTCAAAATCAATTAATTAATTAATTTTTTTAAAAAAAATGAACACCGAAATGAATTTCACCTTGGTTGGATGATGTACCTCAATTGCTATACATAAGAAATTTTTGTCCTTACATGCTTTTTGCTCCGAAGCATTTTCAATTGTAGCTCAATCTGGTTTAAATTTGAACCATCGGTGTAGTAGGTTATTCTACATTCTTCCAAATCCTAAAAATATTGAAAATTTTGAACTTTAAAGTGACAGTCAGCCACTAAAGGTCACATATTTGTTGATTAATTGCAAATAATAATAATAATAATTAATAATTACAATGGAAATAGTTCAGTTTTGCCTCTAAGGTAGTTTTGAATTCAATATTGAATGGGATTAAATCAAGAAAAAAAAAATGAAGAATTCAAAGAATGCATTAGACAATAAAGATGAAGAACAAAAGTGGTATGGATTCACAAATACTACATGGATGAATAGGAACGATGAATAGGAACTAAGAAAGAGAGATTTTAAATTCAATATTGAATAAGATTAAATCAAGAAAAAGAATGAAAAACAAATAAAGAAATGGAAGCACAAAAGTCATAGGATTCACAAAAACTATGTAGTTAGGACGATTCACAAGAACTAGAAAAGAAAGATTGAAGTAGTTCGGACAATTCAATAATATTATTACTTTAATTTAAAGTTATTAATTGGATAAATCTTAGTGATGTTAAAAAGAGTCCCACACAAAGAACTTAAAAGTTTCCTTTGTCTTCAAAGATTATAAGAAATCACAGTGCCACCTATAGGTGAATCTCTCTCTTTACAGGCTAGTATAGAAACCAAGAGCTAGTTAAAAGCCTTGGGTGTTCGATCTTCCATTACTTTCATCTCCCATTAGCCATCTGAATTATATCTACCATTAGCTATCTGAATTATACAAATTATGCAAGCAAATGAAAAGGCTCACATCTCCTCAACATTTCATGCCTGAAACTGAGAGATAGAGTTATCTTAGATCTCAATGACACAGTTGTACAACCTAAAGAATAGATCTTGTTCAAGTAAAGTTGTGAGAAATAGAAATTTGCAAGCACATGGAATACTTGGATCTCTATTCTGAGAATAACGGAGTCCTTCAAAAACTCAAAAGTTGAGGTTACTTGATATAACATCATCCTGATGCCACCGAGCGGATTTCTTCATTGGAATTGCATGAATATGATTAAGCCTAAGCCAGGTGAAACATTGAACAATATGCAGACCTGCCATTTAGAGCAAGTGTGGTTGGCACAACTAATCATCAATCTATCTTGCACTGAACACAGCTTCTGCTTCGGGGTCCGGTTGAGTTCTTCGGGTGTATTTGAGAAGCAAACCTTCTGAAGAAAGACCTGGAACTGTAAGATCCCTGAAAATCAAAAACATAGTGGTCAAAACTTTCCATGTACAAGTAACAAATAATCAATAAGAAAGTATAACAAACAAACCTGATGTAGGGCTGCAAATCTTTCCACTCCCATTTTGGTCGCTCTTTAAACAAAATGGTGAAACGCTCGGCAGGATTCAATGGCAAGGAACAAACTCTGAAACCACGAACCCATGTCTCAATACCAAGTCTCTCAGTCAGAACTTCACCTTCCAACAAATCAAAGTTGGCACGCATTCCTAGTGGGATTTTCCGCCTCCATTCATCCATGAAATGCTCTAGCTTCATCTTTCCTTTCCTCAAGACTTCTCTTGCAAAATGCACACAAACCTGTTTCTCGTCCAATCTCCATAAACAACTTTTCCCCTCGTTTCCATCCAATTTATCACCATAAACATGGAGACAATGCTGCACAAGTTTTTCAGGAAAACCATCCATTTTCATCACTCTCATGATTACACCTTCATCAAGTGCATCCAGAGACCAGTCATTTAAAATCGTGTTATGCAAAAGCATCTGTAGCATGGAGTCCATGTATTTTTCATCCACAACTCTCCAGAATCCATCAATCTCAACTGCGGAAAGTGCTTGTAATCCAGCTTTCAGTTCATCGTCGCTAGCCTGAACCTTGTTTACAAGATCATCCCAATTATACGTTCGTTTTTCGTATTTGTCCACCTCTTCGCTTCCCCACTCATCAGCTAAGCTGTAGGGTTCCTCTGAGAGAAGCAATTTAAGCTTATCAATCCTGGGAGCAATCTCATGAAGTTCCATGATACCTGGAGCTACTTTAATCACAGGTGCAACTTCTTTAGAGCTGTCCTGATGGCTATCTAACTCATTTTCGTAGTATTCTGATCGACTAGATGGAGGTATGAGAAGTACAGAATTGGAAGTTCCCACGTACTTGATTCCATAAGTTTTTGACTTCGTGCAAAAGACTGCATCTTCTTCTGGCTGTCCTCTGATGCTTACTCTGAGAAGAGAAATCCTCAAAATTAGACCAATTCAAAGAGTTCCAACGCATTAGCAACTTTTGGTCTGTTTTATTTACCGTTGGTGGAGGACTTCTTCCAGAAGCTTTTCATCGACCTCAAGAAGAACCAAATCATCGTGTGGACCAAAAAGTGAGTGATATGCAATAGAAATTGAGGAGTTTGGCTGAAGATGTAAAACTGCATCGGCTCCTCTTCGTTGTGGATATTGCTGCTCCATCTTCCAAAAGAAATTAAGTGGGCTATATCTAAGTTCCCAACCACTTCTCTAGATGACTATTGAACAAGGATTAATCTCAACTTTGCACATTCATGAGCTACACTAAAAGCAAAATATAGCATATTCAGAAAATTGTAATCTCTAACTGCAACCATGAGAAGAGTCCAACAAGATTTTATCATATAATTAAAGATACAGGTCGTAATTCTCAATATATAACAAAACCAATTAAATCATATAACACAACCGCCACATTTTTGTTTAAAAATATATTAAGCAGCTACTTCTGAGATCCGATGGAGGGAAAGGGAGTCCGAAGGAAGAGCAATAGGATAGCAGAGTGACCCAGAGAGAAGGATTTTGCATTGCCCTATCAATCTATCGCTTAAAAGAAAGTAAGTAGGAAAAAAAGAATTCGGTACACAAATCCATCAAATATGAAACAAAACCCTAAAACAAGTTTGTAACACAAACATATCAAATTATCCCTACCAGAAGCAACATGACGAGTTTGATCATCAAAACTATTACCTCAGAAAGCCTTCAGAGTTTCCAAAGCGCCTCTGCTATCATCTAATGCATCATCTTCGGGAGCAACTAAAGAAACCAAAAGAACAATTACAGAATCAGATAAAACCCTAAATTACACAAACAATGGTTCAAATTGGATCATCAAACGGTAAATGCAGAGATTGAGGAATCGGCGGGAGTGAAAGAAATCCTTCAGAACTGATACAAAGTCGGCCGAGGATTTGCCGAGAAGCACA
This sequence comes from Citrullus colocynthis, assembly GCA_031780015.1. NCBI lineage: Eukaryota > Viridiplantae > Streptophyta > Magnoliopsida > Cucurbitales > Cucurbitaceae > Citrullus > Citrullus colocynthis. The sequence continues at coordinate 712,103 of QLSR01000271.1, forward strand.
ATGGCGAAGAACTCCTTTCGCGCTATATCGATTCCCGCCAAAACTTAATATTTTTATTTAGCTATTTTATTTCTATTTTAGGGCTTGTTTCACTAATGGGCCCAAAGGCCCAATCCAACCCAGAATTATAGAGTATGACTTAGGCCCAATAGATCTATAAGTATTTGGAAATGATAATTTACTTTGGGTTATTTTTTTCCACTTCATCCCAATTGTTTTAAACCAATATTTTAGTAAAAATGAATATAGCTGACCTAAAAATGTTGGATTTTCTCACCCTATATGTATGTTCAAGAAATAAATAATGTTTGATTTTTTTAAACAAAGAAATAATGTTTGAATTATGTCTTATTGGTTCTTGTGTCTTTAACTTTGTATGTATTTTATGAATCTGTTTTTTGTTTTTGGTGGATGCGTTGATTCTCTACCTTGACGACTCTCTTGCCTTTTCTGGAACTTATATCTAGCGTGCTATACAATCTTTTAGGTTAAGCTGCACAATGTAAATTTGAGAGTGTTTTTGTTGGGATCGATTGACAATGAAGGTTGAAAGAGTGTGCACGATTGATTGTAATACATTAGTAAGCAAAACATATTGAAAGATTATTCAACCTATGCAGAGAATGATGAAGCTTCAAGCAAGGGACCATCAAATTTAGGGGAGCTTCAAATAGGAAGATCCAAATAGGTATCTATCAGATGTCTATGAGTTTATCACAATATATCACAAATAGAAATAGTAAAATTTGACCATACTTGATATATATATATATTGGCAAATGGATATTGTTTCTAATTTAGCTCGTAAATGGGCTTATATAGCTTCCGGTCTCTTGAGTCTTGAGAGTAGTTAATGGTGAGACTATTTTATCCATGTGCACCTCGTTGCTGGGTGGCAAGTCACTTTCTTCTATTCGAATCAATCATTTAGTCTATAAATTCTATAATAATACATTTTTAGTTTTTTAAATTATTCATTTTTTATTTAGTCTCTTCTATTTTGATTTTGATATTTGAATTTTCTTTCACTTTAATTATTAAGTTTCAGGATTTAAATTTATAATTGTGATATTGTTAAAGTATTAATTTCTTTTTTTTTTGAAAAAGAGAATTATTAAATTGAGTTAGTTTTTAATTTTTGTTAAAACTAATTTTAAAATTTCACATCAAAATTATATTAAAGTATAATATTTTAAAATAAGACATTTCTTTCTTTCTTTTATTTTCTTTCGTTTTTTTTTTTTAATTTTCCATCTAAATTATTTTAAAGTATAATATGGTAAAATGAATCAAACTTATTTATATTAACAATTTTATCATTTAAAATAATTATTCGTAGATATTTGGATTTAATTTTAGTAATTCTGGTTATGAACAATTTTTTTTATTCTAGAAAAAAATCTTCTTAAGATGCTTGATATGTTTTAATTGAATTCGTGAAGATCATAAAAAATATTTCTAGTACTCCAAAGTATCATATGTTCTTTATTTACACTACATATTTGTCTTCATAAATACTAGTGGATCTCACATAAATGCTGGTGAGTTTTACTATATTTTTTAAAAACACGCTGATGTAACACGCAATAAATAGAGGGAGTATAGAAAATTTTCCATACGTTTATAGTACTAAAAATTTTCCCCCATCAAATGCAACAATCAATAATTAATCTTATTTAAAAACAACCAAGAGTATGTACTCCATGACAATGGATAAATGAGTGTTAAAATTTTAATTTATTCATACGATGTTTTCTTGAATTTATAGAATTGAATCGATACTAAGTTATAGAAAATATCTTGAACTTTATATTTTATTTCAAAAATATTTATGATTTTAATAGTTTCATTAATATCTTTAAATTCAAAAGAAATTAAATTAAACTTACAGTTAATCTTGACAAAAATCATCAGTAATTTATTTACAAGATAACCTTTAAAGTTCAACGTTTTATTAATTAATACTCTTATACTTTCAAAAGTTGCATTAATATGATATTAACTTGAAGTTGACTTGCACCCTCTTTTCAACTAAAAAGGATTTTCAAATTATACGGAAGCTTTTCACAAGTCAATAGAAGTATTTGAATGCATGATGTTTTGTGTATAAAATAATGCATTGATTTCATTCATGGGTTTCTTTTTGTCAAGCGCGAAGGAAATACCGTAGCTCGTGACCTTGTGATTTATGTTCATCGTTTTAAACACTCGGATATTTGGATTGAATATCACCCATCATGGGTGCCCTCGGCTGTTTGTATGAATATTCAAGCTCCTGAGTTTATCTTTTGTTTGTTTTGATCTGATTTTCTATATTACTTTAAAAGTTAAACGCAACTTTTATTTTTACAACTTAACGATGATCTTCTTTTTATTTCCTTTTATTTCTTATATTTGTGTTGGGGGAATTCATATGTTGAATTGGATTGGAGGAGTTTTTTTGGACAAATCAAAATTCGGGATTGGTCGGATTGGCCTACCCGATAAATACGAATAAGGTCTCAAACCCAACCCTTAAATTTCGAGTTGGTTTATTTGTTATTATTATTATTATTATTATTATTAATAATATAAATTATTTAAATTTGTTAACAACACATGAGTAATAACTAAGATATCGTAAAATTCAAATATTAAATACTAAATATACATGACATCTATTGCAAGCCTTAAACGAATACAAACACCCTAACAAATCTATTACAAGCCTTAAGCAAATAAAAACACCCTAACAAATCTATTACAAACCTTAAGCAAATAAAAACATAATAAGAATCTTAAAAGAAAATATTAAACAAAGAAAAATATATATGGGGTGGAAGAGAAAAATTATTGTGACAAGGACACAACAAAACTTCAACGGCGGCCAGGAGAAACCATAAACAAGACGACAACGGTGGAAATTAATAGGCAAAGAGAAGGATAAAAAAGAGAGAGTAGAGAGAAGGAGACGAAAGGAAGGGAGAAAATCAGGGGAGAGAAATAGAAGTGGGTTTATTATTTTAAAAAAATTTAATGTTTGACATTATTTTAAATGACGAAATATTTGAAATTATTTACAAATAATAATAAAATATAATCATTTATCGCAAATGTTGTTATATTTTTTATTTGTAAATATTTTGATTCATATATTTGAAAACAACCTTTTTTCAATTGTTTTTATTTAATATGTGGTTTTCTTGAAACTCTGCACAACAATTATCTTGCCTAAAGATACAAATTAAACGTCTTTTTTAACCAATCTATTAGAATAATTGACTTGTTGGTTTTTTATTCTGATCGAACCAATTATAAAATTAATCAACCAATGTCGGTTCAATCGGTTTTGGTCGGTCACATCGATTTTTTTTTCAAATTTTGAACACCCCTCATACTATATAAAAAACTAAAAGAGTTATGATAGAGAATTTTTTCATCCCCATTTTGCCCTTACAACTTGTCATAATTCCTATTTTGCTATTCGAGTTGAGTAAGTTGCAATAAGTGGTGTTTTCTTTTATGTACAGGTGTGATGTATGCCATAAATATGAAACATCGCAATCTAATGGTAGAGATATTTTTGAACAAACAATCATGTCGTTTTCCAATTACAACTATTCGATAGAAGTGATACATCTTTTTTGTGTATGAGTTTGATGTAGGCAATAAAAATGAAAAATCATGATTTAACGGTGGAGATATGTTTAGACAATCAATCACATCTTCCACTATATCACCATGGTTTTAGTCAAAGTAGTATATCTCATATATAAATGTGAATTTATACCCTAGGTATCAAACATCAATATCTAATGGCAGAGATGTGTTTGAATGAGCAATTACGATCTTTTGTCTTTTCAAATTTCGTAAATTCTTATTTTGTCTTTTATATCAAATGGCTATTTTATTCAAATCAACCAAGGTAAAAGTAAAGCATTATTTTGACATATATAATATTTTAAACATTTTTTTCTTTAGGTACTAACATAATTTATAAATTTCACGGGCAAAACATGTGTTTTAGACTAGTATATGATAAAGAAAGACCAACGTTGTGTAAAAAAAAAAAAAAGTTAGGTTGCGTATTCTTTAAAATTTAAAAAATACATTTGATTTTGTATTTTAAATTTTATTTTTTAAAAAAAAACTACTTTTACAAATAGTTTCTCCGTAATAATGTTTTCAACGATATAAAAATGAACTAAAATATTTACAAATATAATAAAATTGTATTATCTATTTATGATAGTCTGCGATACGTTACTATTTATATTTGTTTCATAATAGACACGAATGATAATAATCTATTCGAAATAGACGATAATATTTTTAACAATTTTATCATTTAAAATAACTTCTTTTCTCTCGCGAATATTCTGTATAATTACTAAATTTTAAAAAAAATAGGAGTATTATGGCAGTTAATTGCAAATCAAATAATCCCTATCATCATTCAAGAAAACAGAAAACAGAAAGTTATCTGCTTCCCTTCCACTTCGAGTAAGCAAGCTCTGGCCGAGTTTGGAGACTAAAATTACGATTAAATAAATAATGGAAATTAAAGATTTAATTCCAGCGATCGGCGGTTATAAAACGAGGTGCTCGGAAGAGATCCAGACCAGACTTCAAAACCTACCACTCCGAGCTTCAGCTTTTGCATTAATGGCTTCTACTCCTGGGATCCTCACCGATTGGCCATGGACGCCTCTCGGAAGCTTTAAGGTATTTCTCATTTCCTCTCTCTCTCTCTCTCTCTCTCTCTCTTCTTTCTTGTCCTGCTGCGCTCTCATCGTTCCCGATGTTTTTTCCCACAATATGTTTCTTGCCCGCCAACTGTTTGTGAAAATGTCGCATGAAATATTTTACTAATGAACTTGATCTAATCTGGTTGAAGATGCATTCTATTGAAATGAACTCGTGATCAAGATTTATTGATGATCAAATATCCCTGAATCACTATTTCTTTGTATTTTCGTGTTGTGATATTTTGTGTATTTTTAGTGTCATAACGGGTTTTTTTTTTTTTTTTTTTTTGTAGTATTTGATTCTGGCGCCATGGGTGGTTCACAGCATTTATCAGTATATGGTGAACGATGAAACAGAGAGGGACATTTCATCTCTTGTGATTTTTCCATTTCTTTTGTGGAGGATTATTCATAACCAGATATGGATCTCTATGTCTCGTTATCGCACTGCTAAAGGCAATGCTCGTATCCTGGACAAAGGCCTCGAATTCGATCAAGTCGACAGAGAAAGAAATTGGTCAGTATTTTCAATCCATTTCTATGCATAATTTTCATCATTTAGGTGTCAATTGATAATTATTTAGTTTGTGAATCTCAGTTACAAATTTCTTTGTTTTGATATCCACTTTCTATGGATATCTTAAAAACTAAGGAAAAAAAAGTAATTTTCAAAAACTTGTTAATTGAAAAACTAAAAATGAAGTGATTATGAAACAGGGTTGGACTATATGTCTATTTCATTTGCTTTTTCTGAGCATTTTTATTTTGTTAGGTAGTTGCTATGGATGTTTTCAAAAATCCAACAAAATTTTGAGAACTAAAAAGACAAAAAATTAGTTTTTAATTTTTTTTTTTTTTTAAATTTTGACTATGAATTCGTATGTTTTTGAAAGGAATAAAAAAACTACACTAAAAAAATTGTAAAAAAAAACAAGAGATCAATAAAAACTAAGGGCATATTTGGATTGATTAGAAAAAAGATGTTTTTTAAAAAAGTCATTATTATTTAAACTCTTTGTTAAAAACTTGTTTAAAATACGCTTTGAAAGCAGTTCAAAAGAAAACACTTCCATTTTTTCTAAAATGACTTATTTTCAAAATTACACACTTTTTATCTTCTTTATCAACTTCATACCAATATTTTCAAGGACCTAAATTAAAATTTGAAAACTAAAACAAAAGGAAAAACAAAAATAGTTATACTTTTTAAATTTGACTAAAAATTCGAACGGTTCTGAGTGAAAACTATATTTAAGAAATAAAGAGGATCAAAATCTATCAACTTAAGCTTTTAGATTAATCGATGATTTAGCATGGTATAGTTCTTAGTTGGTAAAGAATGTTGTTTGAACAGGGACGACCAAATATTGTTGAATGGATTGTTGCTTTACATAGTGAGCAATGTATTGGCAGAAGCTTCAAATCTTCCTCTATGGAGAACAGATGGAGTGGTAATGGTATTTTTGCTACATGCAGGTCCAGTGGAGTTTCTGTATTATTGGCTTCACCGAGCTCTCCATCATCATTATCTCTATTCTCGTTACCATTCCCACCACCATTCTTCCATTGTTACAGAGCCAATTACTTGTAAGTCATTCTCACCTTACTTTACCCAATTTCATAATCAACTTTTAAAAAGTAATATCAAGTTTCTTTAAACTATAGGTTTTTTTTTTTTTTTTTTTTGAAAAAATTTGGTGCAACTCAGTTTTTGCTGTACCCTATTAAAGATTGTCACGTGACAATTTATTGTGTGTAAAGGAAGGGGAGTATGGGATTAGTAAAGTTTGTTTATGGACAAAAAATGTACTTTTTGAAAAACTCAAGGACAAAATGCATTTATTTGAAAAAACTTGAAAACTAAAAAAATCGATTTTAAAAATTCAAGAACCAAACACATCTACTTTTTAATACTCGGAGAATAAAAATGCAGTTTTCCTCTGTATTTATAATAATTTCTCATAAAAAAAAAAAAGGAGATAGCAAAACAATAAGTATATAAATATTGCCTTCTCCGATGGAATCTTACCTTTTATGGAAGCAACTTCGTACGTTTGATGGAACTGGAAGACCAAACTTTTGAAAATAAAAATAATATGCATTAGTTATTTTAAATATGAAGGCAACATTAACGAGATAGGTCCCCCTAACAATTCAAATAATCAAATTCTTCAGTAGTTTCTTTCTAAAAGGAAATCATAATAACTTCCTTTCAGAAAGGACACAATATAATGGAATACAACTCAGAAACTATCTTAATATGTCAAACTACCACTCTTTTCCATAGTTGATTTTACTCTTCCCTTACCTTTTGAGTCGCACAACTGTTCTAAAGTCCTTCAAATGTCATATGCTCATGGTTTCCCTTTTGTATTCACTTTTCCTCACCAAAAATATTTTCAACATTTGTTTTACAGAAAGATGCATTATTAATTGTGGTGTGACAATATATTTAAATGTATAGACACGTCACATGAAATGAAATTACCAAAATCCAGCTAGTCGTTTCCACAATGCATTTCACACCTATGTCAATATATATATAACACAATTGAATGATAGTGTCATTTCTTTTTTAAAAGGTTGATATATATGTCATGAATTGATATGGTTAGAGTAGTCTTAAATAATAAAACTACATGGATGGTATATTAGGGTTAAAATAAATGATTGAGATTGACATTAATAATGAAATTGTAGGAAGAATATATAGTTGTTTATGATAGGGATAACGATGATATTTAATATAAGTTGGAAATGGCAGCTGTGATTCATCCATTTGCAGAGGAATTGGCATATTTCATTCTGTTTGCGATACCTATGATGACGGCAGTGTTTTGTGGAACAATGTCAGTGGCAGCTTATGTTGTTTATATTTCTTACATTGACTTCATGAACAATATGGGACATTGCAACTTTGAGTTCATCCCTAATCGCCTCTTCACCCTCTTTCCTCCTCTCAAGTTCCTCATGTATACACCATCGTAAGTCTCCCTATCTCCTTTTTCTTTTCGTAATTATTTGATTTTTGGAAATTGCATTTTTCTTTTGAATTTATAGTGATATTAAATTTTAAAGAAAAATAAACTTGTATATAGAAGTAGTGTTGTTAATAAGCTTATTCTTCGAAAACTCATTTGATAATCATTTGATTTTTTTTTGAAATTTTAGCCTATAGACACTACTTTTTCCTCCAATTTTATCGTTTGTTATCTATTTTTTACAAATAGTTTAAAAAACCAAGTCGAAATTTGAAAACTAGAAAAAATAGCTTTTAAAAACTTGTTTTTGTTTTTTGAATTTGGCTAAGAATTTAACCATTGTACTTTAAAAATATGTAAATTATTGTAAGAAAATGGGAGGAAATAGGTTTAATTTTCAAAAACCAAAAACGAAAAATAAAAGTCCCGTTTGGTAATCATTTCATTTTTGCTTTTTGGTTTTCGAAAATTAAGCCTATTTCCTCCGCATTTCTTACAATGATTTGCATTTTTCTCAAGTACAATGGTCGGATGCTTAGCAAGTTTTTAAAAGATTACTTTTTTTAGTTTCAAGACTTGGTTTTGTTTTTTAAACCATTACTAAAAACTAAACAACAGAGGAAGAAATTTGGAGGTAGAAGTAGTGTGCTTAATTTTAAAAAACAAAAATAAAAAACAAAATAGTTACCAAACGAGACCAAAATGTTTACCAACTCGGGTCTAATGCACCGCATGATAATCATTTGGTTTTTTTTTTTTGGAAATGTTGTCTGTTTCTCACCATTTCTAAAAACAAATTCTTACCATGATTTTCATTTTTCTTAAGTAATCCTTTGAATTCTTAACTAAATTTCAAAGGCAAAGATCAATTTTTAAAAATTATTTTTTTAGATTTGTTTAACCATAACAAATAATTTAATAGGTTAAAGTAGTGTTTATAAGTTTAATTTTTAAAAAATAAATATTAAAAATCAAATAGTTATAAAATCGAGATTTAATTTTTATTTTTTATTTTTAGTGGTTGAAAATTAGAAGACAAAAAGTTATCATAAAGATTTTCGAAAATATTTATGAGTCGTTTTCAACCTTTGATTCTCCAAATCAGAAAACAGGTGAGTAGCGTGTACCCCTCGCGTCATGTAATCATCCCTATTTACCTCTTCACACGTAGGAAGAATCTCCTCACGACTCTTTTTTATTTTCAATAATCTTTATGATAAAATTGGGATATATCTTTCAAATATGTGTGTATATTTATATATGATCAAGTAAAATTATAAAATTGGAATTTAAACTTTTTTTTTTCTTTCATAGTTGTGCTTGAACTTAAAAATAAAGTTTTTAATAGATTTCTATGTTATGTATCATTGTTAATCTTAAAAAAAGTGTTTCACAAGTATATGAACTTATCTAAATTTTGTCTAATAAATATTTGAGTTTTCATTTTTGTATTTAATAAGTCTTTAATCTATGTATTAAATAACATGAGATTTCATCTCAAAATTAATTGACAATGAGATGAGTAGCTCATCTATCTTATTAAGAGTGTGAGGTTACTTATTTTTCCAATATGAGATCCTCACACTACGAAATATTCATTAAAGTTTAAGAACAATTTAAAAACAATAATAACAAGTTTTCAAAATTTAGACGGTATAATTTTGTATGTAATAATAGATTTGTGAATTTATTCATTTGAACATATCTTAGTAAATAAGTTACCAACCTACATTAATTAATTGTTAATCTCAAAATAAAGTTTGATTTTTTTAAAAAAAATTGTATGTTTACTTAACAGATACTTTTTACTAGGGGCGTTCGAGGGTTGGGTTGGGTTGAATGACTTTTTAGATTCAATCCAATTGTTTAAGTTGTAAATTTCTTCAACTAAATAACCCTTATTAAAAAACGAACCTAACCTATTGAAACATTTGGGTTGGGTTGGTTCAGGTTGCTCGGATAATTTATTTAAATTTTTTTTCTAAAAATAAGTAAAATGTTATTAGGTAAGAAAATTATTTAATTATTTTCATATATATTGAATTAGAATTAACAACTCAATTCCAATTTATATTATAAAAATTTTCTTTTCAAAGTATTAAAAAATTGTTTTCAAAAGTTGTTAGAAAAAAATTATAAAAAAAAACATGACATTAAATAAACTAAAATAAATATATGTATCTATAATTTTATCATAGATAACAAAAAACCATATATTTTGAAATTAATAATAAAATTAGGTTGGTTTGGATTGATTTAGGTTATTTTAAGTGAGCTCATCAACCGATCCAACCATAACATTTTCATTTATTTGAACTCAACCCCAACGCAAACTGTACGAGTTGGATTGGGTTGACGGTTTTTTCTAACACCCCCTACTTTTTATTTTACATTTGAAATGGCAGGTTTCATTCGTTGCATCACACGCAATTCCGAACGAACTACTCCCTTTTTATGCCTTTATACGATTACATCTACGGCACATTCGACAAATCTTCAGATTCTCTTTACAAACAATCTCTCCAAAGACAAGAAGAGGTTGCTGACGTGGTACATCTTACTCATCTCACATCTCCCGAATCCATCTACCATCTACGGCTAGGATTCGCCACGCTGGCATCCAGGCCCCACACATCCACGTGTTATCTGTGGTTGCTGTACCCTATCACCATGGGGTCCATGCTGCTGACGTGGATCTATGGTCGTACATTTGTCATCGAGAGGAACCAGATTGATGAGCTCAAGATGCAAACCTGGGCCATCCCCAAGTATAAATATCAGGTGATCACACAAATATTTAAAGCTAAATTATATTTTAAAAAATGTGAAAGATGATATAATATTAAATTTGTCTTCATCAATAATTTAAACTTTTTGGTCAATTGGCGATTTAACAAAACTCTATCTTTTGTTTCAAAAATCATCTTGTTCTTTTGAAACTTACATTATTGTTTCAAAATTACCCTTAGAGTATAATTTCTTTAGAATTTTGAGTAAATATCGAGACTTAAAAACTATCCTTAGAGTAGAGTTTTGGAAAAAAATCGAAACTTGGAATAGTAGAATTCTCAATTTTCGAAAGAATTTTTACTCTGATGATAGTTTTGAAACATTTATGAGTAATATTGCAAATTTTAAAAGTATAAGGGTATTTTTTTAAACAAATGGTGAAGTAGGAGAGGAATTTTTTTTTTTAATAATTTAACCAGTATTTAATGAAAGTTTTATCAAAATTAATTTCCAAAAAAAATCATGCCTAATATATATATGTTATCAAAATCGTTTTTCATTAAAAAAAAAAAATAATAAAATAGTAAAATGATTAAATATATCAAAATAAAATACAGAGTATTTGCAAATATATCAATCAGGTCTAAAATATTTGCAGATTTAGCAAATGCAAATGAAAAAAAAAAAATTTCAAAAATAACAAAATTTAAATTATTCTTCCGATAAATTTTGCTATATTTGCAATTTTTTTTTAAAAAAAAATTGCAAATATAGCAAAATTTATCGGAAGCATAATCTAAATTTTGTTATGTCTGCAATTTTTTTTTTTTTTAGTTTTAAAAAAAAAAAAAAAAAAAAAACTCTTGAAATATAAAATTTTAAAAAGTAATACAAAATATTCTGAACAGGCTTGCTCTCTAAAGTAGTTAAAGCTTCTTGTAAAAAATTGGGATTTTTGGCAAATTAGGGTAGTTTTTAAAAAGCACCAATCATAATTGTTTTTGGACAATTAATTGTTCTATTTCTTAAATCTATTTTTTTTTTCCTTTTTCCTTCTCATATTTACTAACAACACATTTTTAAAAGAATGGAAATTATAAATGAACATTTTATTCCTTAATTTTTTTTATTTAAAAAAGTATGGTTAGTAAAACAAAATCAAATATTTTCTCTAGTACAAAACTGCCCCTAAAATTTCCCTATAATTCCCAAAAGCTGGCCAGATAAACCATACTTTTTGTTCTTTTCTATTCTTTTAATTGGACAAGCCTGGCTAAAGTCATGTCCATTTTTTAAAATTAATATTGATTTATGAACAATTAATGAGATATTGTTTAATTAATATCTGTGCAGTTCTTGCTTCAATGTCAACCAATAAATAACTTGATTGAAGAAGCCATAATCAAGGCAGATCAAAAGGGTTGCAAAGTAGTTACTTTGGGCCTCTTGAATCAGGCAAGTCACGAATTACCAAATCTTTGATGTTTTATTTTTAGTCCCTAATATTCTTTTGTTTATTTATTTATTTTTTGGTCCTTATTATTAAAAAAAAAAGCTTGAATTTAACCCTTGACTTTTTAGTTTTTTTCCAATTATATAATCTCGGTTCGCGAGTATTAATATGGTTAACGGTGACAAAATACTTATAACTCAGTTGAAAAAAATTTAAGAAAAAAGGTTTGACATTTATTTCCCCAACCTAGCCTAATTTCTTATCTTTTACCAAGTATCATACAAACTTATCAACCCTTCTCAAAACTTTCCAACAAAACAAATAATAAAATCGTAAAATGTTTAAATGTATCAAATTAAATTACGGAGTAGTTGCAAATATATCAATCAGGTCTAAAATATTTGCAGATTTAGCAAATGCAAATGAAAAAAAAAAAATTGCAGACATAACAAAATTTAGATTATGCTTCCGATAAATTTTGCTATATTTGCAATTTTTTTTTAAAAAAAATAGTTCTATACACTTCATTATTATCCTTGAAAGAGCTATTTAATGCAATTACCTTTAAATTAAAATTTTTAAATAGTAGAAACTAAATAGGTTTAATAATGCTACTTTGGTCCTTGTATGTTTGGTTTTATTCACTCATTTTAGTTTCTATATTTTCAAAATGTTCATTTCGGTCCTTGTACTTTTAACTTTTGTTCGTTTTAGTTTCCATACATGAAAATGTTCATTTCGGTCCTTGTGTTATTAAAAAGTGACAATTTTGATCGATTCATCATGTTTATTTCATTTTTTAAAAGTTCAATAATCAAAATGAACCAAAGTTGAAAATACAAGAATCAAAGTGAACATTTTGAAACTATATAAATCAAAATGAACCAAGACAAAAGTAGTATTCAAAACTACGTTATATATTTGGCCTAATTTTTTTTTTTTTTTAGAACTAACAAAAAAAAAAAAGGGAATGATGAAATTTGCAGGGAGAGGAGCTGAACAAACATGGAGCATTATTCATACAAAGAAACCCTAAACTAAAAGTGAGGATTGTGGATGGGAGTAGTTTGGCTGTGGCTGTAGTGCTCAATAATATCCCCAAATTTGCAACCCAAGTCCTCCTCACAGGAAAAATTACAAAGTTGGCCTTTGCACTTTATCATTCCCTTTCCAAAAGGGGCATTCAAATTGCTGTTTTGAATGAACAACACTACAAAAAGCTCAACAAAGCTTCTAATAATACCACCACCACCAACTGTGAAGCCACTCTACTCCTTTCAACTGGCTCTTCTCAAAATGTGAATACTTCGCTAACTCAATTCTTTCTATTTATTCAAGTTACAATGCTATATGCCAATATAACATTCACTCAAAACTTAATCACCCACCCCATTCCATAATGGTTTTGTTTTTTCAATTTATGTTATTTCATATTGTGGTTTTTCACGTTGATGGAATAATCATTTGAATACTTAGTCAAATTCTAAAAATAAGAAAAAAAAAAAAAAAAACTAAGTTCCCATTTGGTTTTGATTTTTAGTTTTTGAAAATTAAGCCTATAAACACCTCTAAATTTTATGCTATGTTATCTACTTTTTACCAATATTTTCAAAACCCAAACCAAAATTTGAAAATTTAAAAAATTAGGCTCCATTTTGTAACCATTTCGTTTTTTGTTTTTTGTTTTTGAAAATTTAGCCTATCGACACTGCTTCTACCTTCAAATTTATTCTTTTGTTATCTACTTTTTACCAATGATTTAAAAAAATCAAGCCAAAAATTGGAAAACTTAAAAAAATAGCTTTTAAAAACTTGCTTTTGTTTTTAAAATTTGACAAATAATTCAACTATTGTACTCTAGAGAAATACATATCAATGTAAGAAATAGGGAGGAAATAAACTTAATTTTAAAAAACAAAAACTAAAAGCGAAATGTTTACTGAACGGGGCCTTTGTTTTTGTGTTTTTTAATTTGCCTAAGAATTCAACTTTTTTCTTTAAGAAAAATGTGAAATATTGTAAGAAACTGAGAATAAATAAATTTGATTTTCAAAAACCAAATAGTTACCAAATTGGGTCATACTTTTTTCTCAATTTTAAAATGTTGGCTTGATTTTTTAAAACATTAGTAGAAAGTGGTCGATAACACAAGTTGTGAATATAAGTAGTGTTTACAAGCTTAATTATCAAAAATTATTTTAAATTTTATATATTATTTATTGATTTATTGTAGTTGAGCACATATAAAAATGAAATTGATTTAATTATTATGCAGATATGGTTGGTGGGAGACGGAATTAAAGATGAAGAACAGCTAAAGGCTCCAAAAGGAACAACTTTCATTCCCTTCTCTCAATTCCCTCCAAAGATTCTACGCCAAGATTGCTTCTACCACTCCACCCCTGCATTGAAGGCTCCTCCTTCCATTGAAAATCTTCATTCTTGTGAGGTATGCACCAACAACAAATTACTTCAAACCCTAATTGACATGTCATAAATAACGACGTCGTCATTGTCGTCAAAAAATTAAATTTCTTTAGCTAGGTTAGCTAAGTGATAGATATAAGTCTAATAATCGTTTGTAGAATTGGTTGCCGAGACGAGTGATGAGTGCATGGCGTGTTGCGGGCATGGTGCATGCAATGGAAGGGTGGACAGAGCACGAATGCGGTGATGCAATGTTCGATGTCGAGCAGGTCTGGCGGGCGAGCCTTCGACACGGTTTTCAGGCTTTTAAAATGCCAACTACTATTGCCTAGGTTATGGCTCCATGTAGTTTCTAGTTTTATGCACTATGTCTAGCTTTGGAAGGTCTTCTTAAATAGCTATGTGTTGTGTGGGTGTTTGTGGTGAAGTTAATTCAAAATGAATCATTGGCCAAATTAGAAGAAATGACATTGATATACTTTTGGTCTCTTTTTATATACCTAAAAAAAATAAATAAAATGTTAAAGATATTAGAAACTCAATTGCATATCTATTTGATAATTTTAAAAAAAATTTATAGATCTATTAGACATAAAATTAAATTTAAAAGTTAATAGAACCTATTATTATAAATTTTAACACTTTTTAAAATTTAAGTATTAAATTAAACAACAAAATTAAAATTTTATAAACTTATTTAACCAAACATTTATAATTTAGGCATTAACCAAGCCAATCCAACTTCCAACAATGCACATGGCCCAACCAATAGGTTAGGCTCAAAATCCAAATTAGGTTCAATATCTAACATGTGTTGGATTGGGCCCCAATTCAACTTTTGATTTATACCCGTTCTTAACACATGGATGGACTAGGCAATGTAACATGTTCACTTTGAATTGATTTCAATGAGATAACGGGACACTATAGAGTATAATATTATGAATTAAACCCTACAAATAATTATTAGGTCTATGAATATACATATAGCTCAATTGGTCATGATTATTATCAACGTAAGCATAATTCAACAGAATCCTAAAAAAAATAATAATAATAATAATGATAACAAACATGTCAGCAATACCAAATTTGATATAACCTAACTGATTGTTTATTATATCTTTAATCAAAAGATCAGATGTTTGAATTCACACTCTTTACCTATTGTAGGGGGAAACCCAAAGAAACTAAAAAAAAATTGTTTTAGGCACTTATTATATATATATATAAACAAATGAAATGGTATAATATTATTTCTTCTTAATATAATTTGTTCAAAAAAAAAAAAAAAAAAAACTTAATAGATTTTTAGTAAGATTGATTTCAAGCGGTTAAAACATATCCAAAAAGTCTAAAAGTGCTTAAAATTCTCTCAGAATTACTTCTGACCCATACAAAAGTTAATTTCAAAGGAGTCATGAGAGATGTAATTATCAACAATGCAACCACTTTTTGACAAAATGTATAGTCGAATTGCTTTTTGAAATAGGAATAGACGAAGACTAGGTTGAACAAAATTAATAATGCGGAAGTACTTGTCAAAATAATGACCTAAAGGTTACTTATTTTACTTAAACTGCGTACCATGTAGCTAATAATTGATTATAGGTCAATAGTAAGGACGACATTAAAGTCGGTTGAGATGGGGATATCTTTTCTTTTAATCTCAATCTTCGCTCGTTTTTCTAATTTTTTATAATTGATTTACGAATTGTTTGAAATGACTTCAAAGTACATTTAACAACACTTCTTTATGGACTTAAAAAATTATTCTAAAGAAGCATTTATTTTAATTTTTATTTTACTATGTAATTACCTCCCAGTTATCCCAAGTACAAAACATTTTTTAATTAGTTAAAAGAATGATAAATGGAAACCAAAATAATTGTATTTTCAAAGTTGAAAGACAAGTAAGATACATTTCCTTAACTTTAAGGACAGAAAATTAATCTTTTCGTTTGTGTAATTTTTTTTTTTTTTTTTTTTTTAAGGCTTTCACTATCATTTAATAATTTTTTCTTTTTTTTAAAAAAAAAAAAAGAAAAGACGTAATTGGTAGGACCAAAACAAATATTTAAGTAATGAGATGATAAATGAAGGATGAGAATAGGCCTAAAATAGGAGGCTTAGCTTTGTCTTTAATAGTGAATAGCTGCTCCGGAGGTAGTTGGCGAGGCACCGCCCGTCCCGCTTCATCTTCATGCCCTTCCAACTTATTTATTCTTTTCCTTTTTTAGTCCAAATCAATTTTAATTCTTTTTTTCCTTCTTTCTTTTTTAATCCTTTAAATTCCTCTACATTAAATACTCCCAACTACTTTTTTATTTTTAATTTTTAAAAAAATATATATATATATATATTATTTCAGCGCTAGTCTCATGGTAGAAACTTCAATCATCACACTGGAGGGACACCAACTAATATTACTTACTTTTCAATTCAACCCTAACCATTACACTTTAAGAAATTATTTTAAATTTTTTACTTTATTTGGAATGAGAAATGACAAAGATTTGAAATTGTTTGAATAGTAGTTGAGAAAGAAAAAATAATTAAAAAATTTATTAATATAGACTTTTAATTATGATTTGTTCGTTAAGTGAAAATTAGAATATGATAGTGTTGAAATATTCCGTGAATTCTGACTACTTTAGTTTGAAAAAGTTTTATTTTTTTTTTTAAATGTAAAAATGGAATTTGAAATCACAAATCATTTTATTTCTTAGAGGAGTAACGAACAATGAAATTTATTTAAATTTTGTTATGATTTGAAATTCCTCACAGAAATGAGGTTTCATGCCATTTTTATTTTGACTATGGTAAATTTTGTTTCCAAAAATAATATTGTAATTTTTTTAAAAAGATAATAAGTTTGAAAATGCAATAACTAATGTTCTAAAATTAGAAAACATACCTAACATTATTAGTAAATTAATGATGAGGTAGGTGATGAGTAAGAATTGAATTTAGCATATATTTTTTTAGATGAAATAAATGCATGAGATCTTAATATTTTATTAATAAAAATATTTTTAATTTTTATTAATAAACATTATGCATCAATTAATTAGTCTAGACACAGCTTACTTCAATAAAGATGGAGAATAATCTACCTCAATAAAATGGAGAAATTGTAAAAATGTTTCATCTTTCTTATAATACCATTTTTCTTTTTTTTTTTGTTGTCAATTATTTTAATAACTTGTCCTAAGGATCATCTCGATCGACACTGAAACCAAAACAAAATTTAACTTCTCTTATGACACGTTAATTACTATTTTTTTTTTTTTAATTTCTTTGTGACATTCTCGATTAGGACGAAGATCGAAAAAGCCACATTCAAGCGTGTTTTAAAGCATAGAGAAGAGAAAGAGAGAAAAAAAAAAAAAAAAATCCTCACTTGCAGTGGCATCATTTATTGAGATGTTTTAAACCCTAACCTACCAATATGTCTAATTGAACTAAAATAATATAATAAAAATAAAAATATGTAATGTCATATTCTAATTGGCCAATGTCAATATTCTATAGAACATGATTTAATAGTAATTGATTTTTATATTACAAAAAAAAAAATTAAAGAGTTTTGAGTGGCTATCTATGCAATTATTGCATCAAATTCCCTTATCTTAATTAGATGTTCCTCTTTTCTCTTCTATGAGCTAGGTTATTAAATCTACCTTCACCGAGGACATATATTTTCTTTGTCTAAATTAAATTTCACTTTAGTACACTTTAATTAATTCAAAATTTTCTTTTGCTTTATATATACATATACATACTTAATTCTTAATTACTTGTAAATTAGTAATTGGGTTTGGAATGATAAGTGACAAAACCTTCACCAACTTTTTTCCTTTCCAAGATTATGTCCGCTTGTATGAGAATAAAAAGTTGTTGTCGTAAGATTAAAAATTAGTACTTAAAAAAACAAAAAAAAATCTTTTAATATTTAGATTAGGTCATTATCACAATAGTAAAAGAAAAATATAGTTATGAGACAATAGGTTGAAAATCGTACTTCCTTTTTATGGAAGATAAATTTTGAACTGATCATGTTTAGTTTGATAATTATTTAAGTCTCATCTAATATGATCATTTGTTTGACGTGGAGGAGTACATGAATTGAATCAACATCATATTTGAACGAGAGAGATCGAATTATGAACAACTTTATAGTTTTATAATTTTCGTACATAAAAAAAAAAAAAAAAATTCAAAAAGACTCTAACTAATTAAATAGTCTTTCACATTATTTTACCCAAATAATTATCACTATTTGAAAGGAAAAAAAATGACTACACATAAATGTTCAATCATCTTTTCACAATTAGATCGTAATGTTTTATATCTTTGTTTTAGGTCACACCCATGCTTGAAAAAATATCACCTTGTCCCAAATACATAGTTGTGATGGTATAAAAGGTGTGGTTGTTGGTTCAAACATATCTTCATTTGTACACAAAAGAATATATCAGTTTGTCGTGTTAATCACTTCAACTTGAACAATTGTAACGAAGAATAAAGTAATAAGGACGAAATAGAAATATAAAAAATTAGTATAGCTTTCAAAGTTAATTATGATAAACCTGACACAAAAGACTTCATAAAATTAAGTACAACTACCTTAATTTTCAAATTGAAGGTTCCATAAATATTTGCTCCTTTTGGCTCAATATATCAAATAGCATCTAGATCGATGAATTATTGCATATCAAAGATTTAGGGCAAATAGCAAAAATCACCTTTAAAGTATGATGGTAGTTGCAATTATACTCTTAAACTTTCAATTATAAAAATTGAGTTCTCAAACTTAAATGAATGTTAAAATGAGTTCAAATATAAAACTTCAAACTTACATAATTGTATAAATTATAACATTTTTATAAGTTTGAAAGTTCAATTTTTTATCATTTGTGAGTTCAATTTCTACGATTATTGTAAGCTTGAGAGTCTAATTTTAACACTTGTAGAAGTTTAGTGAGTTTAAAGGTGTAATTGTGACTACCACCCTTAAAACTATAGTGGTAATTATAATTTGTCGAAATATTTACAATGTCGACCGGGATTTGGTATACGCGTCATCAACCAAAAATTATGATGGGCGTATCTCAAATTATGCATATATTATTTTTGGAAAAGTTTTTAATTGAAAGCAAAAGAAGGTTGAATTAAATTGAGTGAGGAACCTTGGGAAGTAGAAGTTGTGGGCATTTATGAACTTGGCTGGTTTGAAGCAGACCGCTGACCGCTGGGTCTAATAGCTGACCGCCCTGTGCCAACCCAAACTCACCAAAATAACATTTCAACACCAACCCTAATTAATTCATTTAGATAAGGTACACTAGAGACGTTCACGGAGCGAATTAGAAAATTGAGAACGTCTCTCTATTTTTGTCTTTGCACCTTATTTCAATTTCTATTTAGGTGAAATTCTTTGTTTCGTTTTGTAAGGATCGGGAACTAGATTTTCTCCAAAATAAATAAATAAATAAATAAATTCTACGTTTGTTTCTTTTTTTAATTTAATCTCAACCAAATGGATTTTTCAATTTTTTTTTTTTTTTTTAATAAATCATTTCCAATACAATTTCGATTTAAATAAAAATGACATTATTTCACGTGCAAACGTATAATTAAAATGTTCAATCCTCATCATTTCTATAAGTTAAAAATTTAATATTACAACCAAATAATCTTCCACTTAAATATTACTTACTAACATCTATAGTCTTAAAAGCAATTTTTTCTTTTCTTTTTCTTTTTTCTTTTTTTTTTTTTTTTTTTTTTTTTCTTTTTTTTTTTTTTTTTTTTTTTTTCTTTTTTTTTTTTTTTTTTTTTTTTTCTTTTTTTTTTTTTTTATTTTTTTTGTTAAGTATTATACATATACAAAAATATAATCTTCATACTCATCCCTATTTTAGACAATAGAGAGAAATCGTTTTCGGTTAAGGGCGAAAATGGATATTTCTACTCATGAGAGATGTCTTTCCTTTTTCTTTCTTTTTTAAAGCTATCATTTTTGCGTTAAGAATATATTTATTTTATATAGTTATGCTAAAGTATGAGAGTGGAAAATAAACCCCCCACATTAGGGATTGTAAAATGTATCTTATTATTAATTAGGTTATGTTTTGATGGACGTTGTGGTCCTCATATTACTATTAAACTTTAACTTTAACTTAATGAATTATAAAAGTCTTGATAATGATTTAACCCCTACTTTTAACAATCTATCATCGTATACTTACCAGTCCTTTTACATATTCATATTACTATTCACTTGTATTCAAACATTTAAAATTAGATATCTAATTAATTAACATAGTACATTAACTAAATGAATCAAGATTTAGGATAAGCTAAATATTTTATCTTTTACCTTTGATATCAAAATATAAAACATAAAAAGAATTCTTTCCAAATGTATGTTAGGTTGTTTACTTTACTCTACTTCGTCGTTATGCAAAAAAAAAAAGATGAAAAAAAACAATGATTAGGTGCAATCTCTAATATGTTATAATTTTTTATACGACAACATTTATTTATTTATGTTACTATTTTTATTGGAGAATTATTTAGACGCGAGACAGATATAAAGAAAGGGTGCTAAAAAAAAGGTGTAAAATAAGAAAGTAGCGTAGTGGAGCTGACAATTGGGACCCAGTAGTACCGATGGAGTATCATAAAGGAGCTGGGCAGCTCGGGCAGGACCACACATCAGCCGTCTAATGAATTTTAATTCCCATTTAGTTGGGAGCCTACCCATTGGGGTGGTTGGAAAGTAAATTTTTTTTTTTCCTTTTTTTTTCCTTTATTTTTCTAATACTTTTCACACCTAAGTTGATAAAATTATCCATAAAATTCCCCAATTTTTTCTCTCCATCGTCATTTTTTGAAATGTCGCATTATCAAGAAAATATCGTTAATATAAAGAAAAATTTATTTTAAATAACAAAATTATTAAAAATATTTTTATAAATAATAGTAAAATACTACCGTATATTTATAATAAACTACTATATGTGTTTATAATATTGTTATACTTATAAATATTTTGGTTTATTTTTTCATATTTGAAAACAACCCCAATATCGATATAATAAATAAGAAAGTTATTTTAAATGACAAAATTGTTTGAAAATATTTATAAATAATAGCAAAATATCGTGGTATATCCCAATTGTTTGTAAATATTTTAGTTCATTTTACTATATTTGAAAACAGTCCATATAAATACAAATATTAAAAAGTCTTGGATGAATTGTAAAAACCATCCCTAAAGTATGTTGGTGATTGCAATTATACCATTAAACTTTTAATAGTAACAATTGGGCTACTAAACTTCTAGAAGTTTAAAATCATACCATCAAAACTTACAATAATTGGAAATTGAACCCTCAAACGTATATATTTATTGCAATTTATACAATTATGTAAGTCTGATGGTCCAATTTTAACATCTAGATAAGGTTTAGGGCTCAATTTTTAAATTTGAAAGTTTAAGGGTGTAATTGAAACTACTATTATATTTTAAAAGTAATTTTTGTAATTTGCTCAAAAATCATTTTAGTTCAACAACGCATGGAAGTTAATTAATTTATTTGCATTTTAATCATGGCTATAATATGTGTTAGCAGCTTCTCATACTAATATTTGATTTTTTTTTTATTTGTATTACAATACCTTAATCAATTCAATTAGGTTTAGTTCACATAATAATACTGAAGTTCATAATTTAGATTAAAATATTATGTTGGTCGTTTGTACTTTGAAATTTGTTCAATTTTAATTTATGTAATTTTAATAAATTTTAAATTTAGTCCCTATTTTAAATATTTTGGGTGTTAATATCTATTACTCAATTAAAAAACCAAAAGGAATTAAGTTTCACTATCTATCATCAATATTAGAATTAAAAATTGAAATTTAAAACGTTGTGTTTGTTTTAAATTAGTTAATATACATTAATGTAAATGATTGAAATTTAATAGACGTTAACGATAATGATTGAAAGGGAGTATTTAATGACAAAGTTAAGATTAAAGGTGTAAATCTTTAGTCCTAATGACCCAATTGAAACAAAACTCAAGTTTTGTGTACCTACGAACTAAATTGAAACAAAATTCAAAACTTAAAAGTTAAGGCCCGTTTGGTAACGATTTCGTTTTTGTTATTTGTTTTGAAAATTAATCTTATTTCATTTTTATTTCTTATAATGATTTACATCTTTCTTAAGTATAATGGTTGAATTCTTAGTCAAATTAAAAAAAAAAATATATATATATATATATATATATATATATATATATATATATATATATATATATATATATATATATATTTTAAAGCTATTTTTTTTAGTTTTCGAAATTTGGATTAGTTTTTTAAACTATCGATAAACAGTAATTAATAAATAAAGAAATCTAGAGGTGGAAGTAGCATGTACAGACTTAATTAAAAAAAAAAAATTCTAAAGTTAATATTTAAATCTTTAAATTAAAAATTAAATAGAGATTGGAAAAATGATATTTTGTTTCGATTAATATTTAATGTTAAAATAGGTAGTGGATTTGTAAACATATAATAGATAACTATCATTGTTCATCTTTCAAGGATTGGGGATTGGGTTAGATTGCGAAAACGATGCAATTTATTTTTTTCCAATCCCCAATACAATTCAATAGCGGCACGCAAGTTTAAACCCATAGCTCAATTTTCAAAGAAGGTACGATGACACATCATTGCTCTCACACTCTCACCGCCACCAAAATAGTATCATACACACCCATACTCCATTTTTCATATTGAAATTTTGTTTTCATATATTCATGCATTTCACACTATAAAATTATTTTCACGTAATTAAAAAAACATACATATATACAACCTTATGTTCATATTGAAATTTTGTTTTCATATATTCATGCCTTTCATATTATAAAATTATTTTCATGTAATTAAAAAAACATACATATATATACAACTTTACGTTGGTTATTATAGTTAGTAAAGTCATAATAATCTATGAATTATAATAGATTTTGAGTTTAGTTATAATAATATGTGTTTGGAGTACAAACTAATAGTTTGAATAGGAAATAATAAACTCTATAGTAAAGAAAAATAAATTATAAATGAAAAATAATAAATATTATAGTAAAAAAAATTTTAAATTAGTATTTACCATACTTAATTGTAAGTTATAAAAAGTGGTAAACACCACTACTATATCTAGTGCCCTAGATATGAAGTGAACTATAACAAGTTACTTCATCAACTTTAAGCTGGTACTCCAAATACTCCTGGAATATTTTCGTGTGACAGTTTTCTCTATAGCGGTTGAGCTAAATTACAAGTTTAGATTAGAAGAATTTTCTAATATTGTTGTAGTAAAAAATTTTCATCTTGCCTTTCATAGTTAAAAAGTACTCACAAATTAGCGAAGTCTATAAAATTAAAAAAAAATGTACCAATCTCATAATAAGTTAATTGTCAAATGTTGAATGGAAGAAATATGTAAAGAATACTATAAATTTTCTCATATAATTTTAAAGATGCCTTCAATAAATCAAGTACACTCTAACTCAATTGGTTAAGACATATATCCGCGATCAAATTGTTATTTTTTTAAATTAAAAACCGAATATATATATATATAAGTGCATTTCAAGCAGCACCTATCTTTATTTATCCAATCAAATTATCCAACTAAAATTTGCAGGTGACAAATTCTTCTTATTAATTTTTTAAAATATATTTTAATTTGTTTTTCTTGTGCGTGAGTGATATGAAAAAAAAAAAAAAAAACGCATTGATATTGCTCAAATTCAAATGGTTACCGAATTATACCTAATGTTTATTACTACCAATTTAATTATGTATAGTGAACGTTATGAATACTAATTTTGTTTTAGTTATATTTCTAAGCTTTAAACTACAATTATCTTCGGTCCTCTTCTTTGTTAGCTAATTCAATGGAAAAAAAAGAAAAAAAAGTACAAACTAACCATTATAATTTGGCTCTATTTTTATGTAGAACACTACAACTAACCTAAACATTAGTACTAAATTTAATTCAACCTTGAAATTTATTCAATTAATTTATTCATATATCACACTATATCTTACGTTTACTAAGATAATAGGGGGCTAAAATAAACATAATTCAAAGTATAAATAATTAAGGCTTTACAAAATTAAGCACTATATATTTATTTAAAAATAAAGCTAAATATTTACCATCGATTAGTTTGCTGATCAAATGTATACAACATATAACTACATAAGGTAATTATTAAATTAAGGAGACTTAAATAATTAAAATTAGAAAGAATATAAAGAAAATATTGGATCTTAAAAGTATTGTAGAGTGGTTGCATTGACTACTTTCTTATTACATAGCCAAGCTACATGATATTGAAAATATTATAGCTGGTATTCTTTTTCTTATAATTGTAATAATATTGACAATAATGTTGTCTGATTGTATTTTCATTATAATTATAAGTGACTCATTCTTAATTATAATCTAAAGTTTCGAGAGTACATTATTAATTCAATGAAAATATTCAAATTATAAGTACAATGATTATTGTTTTTTATTTGTTTATCTTAGACAGGGAGTAAATCATTACAAATTTTAAACTATAAAGACTATGATGGATACTAATATCTAAAGTCTGAAGATAATAATAATACATACTAATATTAATAATAATACATACATTATTAATCTATCCATCTTTAAATTGTTATTTCTCTTATTTTCCTCTCTCCAACATATTTTTTCTTTCTTTATAATTTTTTCTTAGGTAATCATTTTAAATGACAAAACTGTTGAAAATATTTACAAATATAGTAAAATGTCTCTGTTTATCACTAATAGACAGTGATAGATGATAATAGTCTGTCAGTGGCTAAAATAAAAATTTAAAACTAAACTAAATAGTTTAGAGTTCTGAAATGAGTACATAGAACAAGATATGAAATAAAATATAAAGTAAAGTTGATGCACCAAAAACCTGATTTTGATTTAAATCATACTTTTCATATGCTTTTGTCCATAATAGTGGAGGGAGATTATCAAAGTACATTAATTACAAGTTTGACTTTCATCCTCAAATCTCGACTTGATATGAATGTGACAATATATTACACTTTCTTCTAATATATAGAGATCCATTAAAAATCATTAACAAAATTAAGTACTAGATATTTTATTTTTATTATTATTATTATTTTTTTTATAAAAAATGTACTGAATAGTTACCATGGACTAGTTTTCCTATCAAATGTATACAACATATAAGGCAAATATTAAATCACAGCGATGAAAATCACTAAAATTAGAAATAATATCATACTCTTTTCTCTATCGAATTTTGACATTAATAATTATTATTACAAACCAAATAACTAAAATTATTTTGGAACGTATTGTAGTTTTAGAATTAGTACTAAAGTTATCCTACAATTAACTTTATTTAATACAACGTGATTGATTGTAATTATTAACTAAGATCGTTGATTCTTCCCTTAATAAGAAAAAAAAAAAAAGCTGAGATGGTTGATTCAAATAACTATAAAATAATTATTAAAAGAAGCATTCCTTTTAATTATTTACTTTCATATCTATATCTAATGGAATAAATATAAAAGGAAAACGAAAAAAGAATGTAGCAATCTTGAACATAGATTTTCACTAAAAAAAAAAACAATAATAATAAATAAATAAATAATAATAACAGGAATTTTTAAATACAACGAGAAGTAACTTATTCTTAAAATATAGTTTTCTTTAGTTAAAATCTATTTTCATGATTTCTACATTCTTTTTTCGTTTTCCTTTTATATTTATTCCATTAGATATAGATATGAAAGTAAATAATTAAAAGGAATGCTTCTTTTAATAATTATTTTATAGTCATTTGAATCAACCATCTCAGTTTTTTTTTTTTTTTAATTTACTTTTTTTTTTTTATATTTTTTTTCTTTTACACATCTAGATGTGTAAAAGAAAAAAAATATAAAAGGAAAACGAAAAAAGAATGTAGCAATCTTGAACATAGATTTTCACTAAAAAAAAAAACAATAATAATAAATAAATAAATAAATAAATAAATAAATAATAATAACAATAATTTTTAAATACAACGAGAAGTAACTTATTCTTAAAATATAGTTTTCTATAGTTAAAATCTAAAAGTTTAACTTTTTGTGTATGTTTAGTTCTTTTCTTAAAAATGCGAAAATTACTATTTAAAAAAAAATGTGCGACCACTTTTTAATTTGCTTTTGATTTTACCTTTAAGAGAGACAAAATTTCAAATGAAATACCCTTAAATCTTCTTTTCATTTGTATTTAGAGTTGTTTGATGACTATTTTATTGTCTGTTTTTTTGCTTATGGTTTTCATTTTAGAAAATACATAGTTGTTTAATAATGATAACCAATTTTGAAACCGTTTTTTAAATTACAAGTACATTTTAGAAACAAAGTTTTAGAAACAGATTTCTGTTTCTGAAAGCTCAACTTTCTAATCCAATAAATAATAATAAATAAATAAATGTAACTTTTTCCTCCTTTAATTTCAATTTAATTTATTTTCTTTATTTCTTTAAAATTTTCATTCCTATATAATGTTATATTATATTAGAATTTATTCTTAACTATTTTAGACGGTACGACTAATTACTACCTCACTTTTTCTGTTCTGACTTCGACTCGACGTAAATTTATTAGATATAAAATTAAATTAAAAAATTAATTTTATTTGTATTTTTGAAAATATTTTTAAAATTTTTAAAATTATATTTATTACCAGTTAACGCATGTTAGACACTTATAAAAAAAAACATATATCGTTCTTTTAATTTGATTTTTTAATTTTCAACATATATGTTTTGGTAAATTGAAAAAATTATCCTTAAAATAGGGTGGTAGTTACAATTACACTGTTAAAGTTTCAATTGTAAAAATTAGGCTCTCAAACTTCACCGTTAATATTGAACTCTTAAACTTTCAATTGTTATAAAAATTAGACCCTTAAATGATATAAATTGAACTCTCAAACTTATACAATTGTTAGAATTTATACAATTAGTTAAGTTTAATGGTTCAATTTTAACACTTGAGCTCAAATTTAACGACTGAAAGTTTGAGGATATAATTGCAACTATCATCGTACTTTGTAAATGGTTTTGCAATTTGCACTATATAATCTTATGCATTATTTTCAATTTTCAACTTTTTACTGGTTTTGCAATTCTATAACTTTTTTTTTAAAATTATTTTTATTATTAATTTTGAAATTAAACTAAAACCAATGATAGAGACAATTTTGATACATTCACTTTGATTGAGTTTGAACCAAGTTTTAAATTTTTGTCTAATGTCAACCTTTTCATATGTCCATTAATTTGATCTGAATATGAAACGGTGAATTCACATTTAATTATAACATAAGAATATAGGCGATATATAACAAAAAAAAAAAAAAAAAAAAAGAACCGAAGAAGATGGGCAATATAAATTAAAAAAAAACCTTTTCAAATTGATAAACAGTGATTGACTATTGTCATCTATCAATATCTATCGCTGCCTGTATATTAGTGTCTATCATTGTTAGACAATGATAGATTATTTCTTGTTATTTTGTTATATTCGTAAATAAGTTGACTCATTTTGCTGTAGTATTAAATTTTCATCGACATCTCGATATTTCCATTAATATTTTCATATTTCCATGAGTTTAATATTGACATGAGGGGTGAACCGATATTTCTACTGTATTGTTGAAAAATTCATGAAACATAAAAAATAAGCAACAAAATGTCATGGATTGTAAACAAAATATAAATAACAAACTCTTAAAATCATAAAAATATTTATTTACTAATTTAAATTTATTTTTTGAGTTTTGAATTTTTTAATTTTTCCTGAAATATTTTTTGAAATCGATATTTCCTTTGAAATTTTCGTAAAATTAAGGTTCCGATATTTTCGACGACATTAACATTTTAAACCTATTAATAACAATTTGAAATTTATTTTAAAAAATGGTGAAAAATAGTTATGTGTTAAATTAAATGTCTTTTAAGAATTTTTTAGAAACAATATTTTCCAATCTCCAATTATTTTTGATAAAGAGTACAATAGTTACGAGGACAAATTTTATTTTTGCATAATAAATACCGAATCCCCAACCTGAACCGGCCACGACCTAGGACCCATGCGCACACTTCCCTACAAATATCTCAAATTTATATTATTTTTTTTAATTAAAGAGCTCGTACAATTTTTAATTTGCAATTTACTTTTACCTATCAACTTAAGTTTATAGGTTCATTGGTGATTTAACATAGTATAAAAGCAATAATTCGAGATGTCTTATATTTAAACCCCTGAAATAACATCCTCATAAATAGTCTCCCTATTTATGAGGCTCTATCAAACTATAATTACTAAATCCAACTTTTTAGAAATAGTCTCTGACTTATGGTTTAGTAAAACTCTCATAAACGGTCTTGTATTTATGAAGTTCTATTAAATTATATGATTTGATAAAACTGTCCTAGGTAGTCTCTCCTATCTATGAATAGTAGGAACAAAAATTGACCATTGTCTATCATGGTGGGCAGATTCTACAATTTCTAGGTTTATAGGGACACTTTTAGAAAACAAAAGAAACTAAAGGGGCAAATGCGAAATTGGGCAACAAAGAAAGACACGTATCGGCTGTTATAAGAGAGGTACAATACAAGAGGCGGTTTCAGAAATCTTCACAAAAACAAAATAAAAATAAAATCCGTAGCAGTGTGAGCTTCTGGATTCATGGCTTCCACTCCCGGAATCCTCACCGATTGGCCATGGACGCCTCTTGGAACCTTCAAGGTACCTTTCATGTCCGATTTCCCTTCTTCCTCTTCTTGCTTCGTTATGTATGTCGCCATAATTTTATTTTCCGCCATTTTGCACTTTCCATGCCGTCGTTCATGGAAGTTTATCGCAGAATGTTTCTCTGCTTGATCGAATCTCTTGTTCACCATTTGTTTGTGAAAATGTCACTTAGATAATGATAGAATATTCCGTTAAAACGAACTTCTGATGATCGAGACTTACCGATGACGATTTACTTCAATTTAGCCCTAAGCTATTTTTAATTTGAGGTCTGGTTCTTCGTTGTTTAGACATACATTGTACTGGAAATTGCGAGCATTATTCTGAATGTGTTTCCGAGTTATGTGCATTTGTATTTCAATCGACAGAGCAATCGAAGTGACGCGGTGTAATTTTTGGTTGCAGTATGTGATTTTGGCTCCTGGATTTATCTACAGCATCTACCAGTTCATGGTAAAGGATGAAGCGGAGAGAGATACTACCAGTCTCGTTATTATCCCGCTTCTTTTGTGGAGAATGATTCATAACCAGATATGGATTTCTATTGCTCGTCATCGAACTGCTAAAGGCAATGCTCGGATCGTGGACAAGGGCCTTGAGTTCGATCAAGTTGATAGAGAAAGAAATTGGTCAGTATTCCCATTCCCTTCCTAACAAGCATATGCTGCAATAGTATATACTTCACGAATTGTCCAACAATCGTTTGAAAAAAAGAATTAGCTACGGTTTACTTGTTTTGATTTTGGATTTTTTGGTTCTATTTCTGTATAGGGACGACCAAATTTTGTTGAATGGAGTACTGTTTTACATAGTAGCGAATTTAACGACGAAAGGTAGGAACCTACCTCTATGGAGGACAGATGGAGTGGTTATTACATTTCTGCTACACGCAGGTCCAGTGGAGTTTTTGTATTATTGGCTTCACAGAGCTCTACACCATCATTATCTTTATTCTCGTTACCATTCTCATCACCATTCCTCCATTGTTACAGAGCCAATCACTTGTAAGCCATTGTTCCTTCTCTTAAAGTTGGCTTTTACTTTGAATTTATTACTGTATAGTTCATTAATTTAAGTTATTCCAAATGTTTTGATCTGATGATTTCTTCTGGATTGGAAATAATGTGGCAGCTGTGATTCATCCATTTGCGGAGCACTTGACTTATTTCCTGCTCTTCGCCATTCCAATGTTGACGGTACTGTTTACCGGAACCGCTTCTTCAGCGGTCTACATCTTATACCTTACATACATTGATTTCATGAACAACATGGGGCACTGCAACTTTGAGATCATCCCCAATCGCCTCTTCACTCTCTTTCCACCTCTCAAATACTTTTTGTACACTCCATCGTAAGTTTCTCTCTTTCTCTAGAAAATTTCTTCTACATTCAAAAATATTGAGGTGTATAACAGGCTACATCCCTTCTTGTGCAGTCCAAAAATATTCAATCACAAACTGTTACGTATTTTATTAATATTTATTGTTTTTTTTAAAAGAGATATATTTTAAAAATATTTCATCTCTTTTATGATTGGAAGGGACGCATTGAACGCTTGATGTAGTCTCGACTCATTAAAGTAGAATCCATAAAGATGGGATGAACATAGTGTTGTCCAAAGTACAAAAATTATCCTTTTCAAAATTGCAATAGTAGCCTTGACCTTTAGGAAACCATTTAAGACTACCTT
This sequence comes from Citrullus colocynthis, assembly GCA_031780015.1. Lineage (NCBI taxonomy): Eukaryota > Viridiplantae > Streptophyta > Magnoliopsida > Cucurbitales > Cucurbitaceae > Citrullus > Citrullus colocynthis. The sequence goes on from QLSR01000271.1 coordinate 743,015, forward strand.
CTTGGGTAGAAATAATTTGTTAGAATATTAGACGAGAATTAGAAACTAAAAGGTGTGCAAATGATTTGTAACAAAAATTGAGATGAAACAGAGCCATAACATTGTTTCATTTAAAAATTGCAATAGTAGCCTTGACCTTTAGGAAACCATTTAAGACTACCTTCTTGGGTAGAAATAATTTGTTAGAATATTAGACGAGAATTAGAAACTAAAAGGTGTGCAAATGATTTGTAACAAAAATTGAGATGAAACAGAGCCATAACATTGTTTCAAGTCATTGCCACACTTGTTTATATCTGATTTTTATGTAAAATTTTAAAAGACTTTCACTATTAGAATAGTTTTGAAATATTTATAAAAAATAAGGGTAATATTGCAATTATTGCAAGAATAGACAACTTAATAGAATGTCTTGCTCAAAAATTTCCTTACACTTTCATACATAACATCTCACATCATTTTTAGATAAGAAAAATAATTTGGGGGCTTCCTGAGGTACACTTTATTTTTGTACATTCCACCAATTTGTTTAATCATAATTTGATATGTGTGGTAAATTTTTCTTATTTCTTTTTTTTTTTTGTAATATTTTAATTCTTTTTTAGGGTGAGTAATGAGAATGAGATATACAAAAATATTTTAAATAATATTGGCTTTGGAGATTGAGAAATAAAAATAAAAAATAAAAACGTAGGTATAGAACCATTGTACACATTTGTCTAATCATGATAAATTTTGTGGGATATACGAAGATCGGTAATACTAAGGCATCTAAGTATTTATTTATTTATTTTTTTAATTTTATACCATCGGTGTTATATGATAATTTTCTTAAATTACTATTTCTGGATTTGATCTCTCATACGAAACTCACTATGATTGATTTTTATCTTGCATCTACCAAAAAACTTATGTTATTAAATGTTGACTTGTGTCCTAAGGTAACTATTTTGAGCCGGCAAGGGTAGTTTAAGCTTTTATGACATCGAAGTTTAGAATAAAAATTTAAGATTTAAAATAAAAGTAAAAGTACTAAAAAAAAGGTAGACATGAAACTATACAAAGAAAAGCAAAAGTAAGAAAACAGGAGAAAATAAAAAGGAAAAAAAGACAAATTATATTTGTTTGAAGGTTTGGCATGCATTAAATAGGAGCAGCAGACACCCACATAATACATTTATGAGTTCCAAAATATTTATCTGTCTTCCCATTATTTTTCTTTTACTCTTCCTTTGCTTTTTGCATACATGCTGCTTCCTAACAATTAATACCACCACGTGGATACAGAACCCAAATGGCTTTCGGTTTGACAATTCCAAAATAATAATAATAATATCACTTCTTCACTTGTTTACCCTACGGTTTTTCCCTCTATTTAAAGAGAGAAACTGCATCTCAAAAAAGAAAACAAAAAAATCATTTCGTAATTTGCTTTTTCAAATGATTTAATTTTTTTTTTTTCACAAAACAAAGTTAGTGCACCTAATCATTGCTTTTATATATAAACAATATTATTATTATTATTATTATTATTATTATTTAAAAGTAAAAGTAGAATATTGCTTGCAAGTAGCTGAAAACTTGGCTGAAAACTTCTTTCAAAAAAAAAAAAAAAAAAAAAAAAAA
>QLSR01000271.1:745108-768518 GCA_031780015.1 Citrullus colocynthis
AAAAAAAAAAAAAAAAAAAAAAAGACACTTGGCTGAAAGCTAGAGTTACAACTATTTATGCGACATGCGGGCCATATTAGGGCAATTTTTTTTTCTTTTCTAATTCATAGTATGGATACAACAACCATTAACTGACTTTTTTTTTTTTCGTTTTCTGAAAAGAAAATGTTTATTTTTTCAACGTACAATGGTAACCATTCTACGGTAGTAGTATGCCAAGTATTTATTGTTTCAAATATTTCATTTTAATAAAAAATTTAATGCTTAAATTTATTTATCACAAATTACAGTAGTGGGGAAAAGTGCCTAAATTTTGTTTGTTACTTTATTTCAAATTGGTTGCATTAAAATTAATTTAGTATTTGTTTTTTATTTTTTTTATTGGACACATATTTAAATTAAAATCTAACAATATTGTACGCAACTTTAATTATTTTAAATAATAAAACTGATAGGAATATTTTTAAACATAGCAAAATTTTACTATATATCACTGATAGACACCGATAGACATTTATTAGTGTGTATCGCTAGACAGTAGTAAACATTAATAGACGTTTATCACTCCTAGACAATGACATTTTACTATATTTATAAATATTTTGGTTAAATGAGTCAAACTATTTACAAATATAAAAAAATTTAACTGTTTATCAAATTTATCTATATACTTGTAAATAGTTCGATATTTTTTTCTATTTATAATTTTTTTTCATAAAACTATGTTAACTCAAAAATTTATTGATTACAATTTTTTTGTTGAAATTTTTTTTCTAGGGGAAATAAAGTCATAGTCTACATAATATTAAAGTGTCTTTTTTAAGAGTAATATTGAAAAGTTGAATTCCTACATTGTGAAGTGATGAAAGTATATGAAGCTTTATTTAAAAATGTTGATGGAATGAAGAAAGTAATGTTATGTGTTGACGATGGCAGGTTTCATTCGCTGCATCACACGCAATTCCGGACCAACTACTCCCTGTTTATGCCACTTTATGATTACATTTACGGCACACTGGACAAATCTTCAGATTCTCTGTACGAAAAATCCCTTAAGAGAGAGGAAGAAGTTGCTGACGTGGTTCATCTCACTCATCTTACAACTCCTGAATCCATCTATCATCTACGGCTAGGATTTCCCGAGTTGGCCTCCAGGCCCCACACTTCCACCTGGTATACGTGGTTCTTGTCTCCCATCACCATTGGGTCCATGTTGTTGACTTGGATTTATGGCCGCACATTTGTCGTTGAGAGGAACCAATTTGAAAAGCTGAAGATGCAAACATGGGCCATCCCTAAGTTCAATGTTCAGGTAACATTAACAATGATTTTGTGTGCTATCTGATTGTTTGATATGTCATTAAATATTTTATTAATTTATTTTATAAACCCCACATAATCTTTAAATTCTCTTAGAAATTCTCTCCTATTAATACGGGTAAGGTGATTGAGAAAAAATATTTAGATAAGTTTACCAATCCGTAATGAAAATTGGTGTAATTGTAATAAGATTTCATTAATAGATCAACCATAATGGATTTGAATTGCAAGTGTATTTAGATTGTTTTTTTTATCGCGTTCCCTTAGAATTATGAACCTGTCACATTTTATTGTTACTGTTACCGTTATTGCTTGACCCTAATGATAACTGTAAAGGTAAAGGTACGATAAATGTGGCGGATTCATAATTTTTATATTATTACCGTAACAATATTTGTTACGGTATCAATAACAACAATGGTAAATGTAGTGGGTCCTACGTAATTTCCAACCACCAATCAGATTCAATACTCTCCTTTTCTCAGTCAAATTATGTGTTTTGATCACAAATTTGGAGGCGGGACCTACAATTCATTGTGATTACAGAACACAAGTAAACAACAATAAACCTAATTTACTAGTATCTATTTTTTTTCTTTTTTTTATTATTATCATTGATAGATTACATTTAACTTGGGGTAAATGAAACTTTTAACGCTGCTTCTATGTTTGCCACACTACATAACATTTATGAAGTATATGAAATAATTTAATTGTAATATTTGGTTGCCAGCTCGGGATTCCCAACCATATAGTTCCACAGACGTTTTGGTTTTCTTTTATTATGATCTGGCTCATTGGGCTAAAATAATAGCTACAGTTCAGCTAACAGTGAAGTATCTACTCATAAATTAATGTTATTTATTGAAGTGTGAAATTGTGAATAAGAGTAATAGACAACAATGCTAGAATTTTTCTCTAAAGGTAATTTTAGGCTTGTGTTTAGTTTAGTCTCTGACAAATGAAGCTTTGAACTTTATCTGTGCAGTACTTCCTTCAATGGCAAAAGCAATCAATAAACAGCTTGATTGAAGATGCTATAGTAGAGGCAGATCAAAAGGGGTGTAAAGTCTTGAGTTTAGGTCTCTTGAATCAGGTAATGCACTCATTTCTTCAAAGAACTCTGATCCGAAATTCGGTAGAATGCTAACAGAAAAATTTGGATGAAATTGCAGGGAGAGGAGCTGAACATATATGGAGGGCTTTTTGTGCAAAGGAACCCTAAGCTAAGAGTTAGGGTGGTGGATGGGAGTAGCCTGGCTGTGGCTGTGGTCATCAATAGTATCCCCAAATCTGCCACCCAAGTTCTCTTAAGAGGCAAACTTACAAAAGTGGCTTATGCTCTTTCTTATTCTCTGTGCCAAAGAGGCATTCAGGTCTAACTCTTTTCCTTATCCCTTTATTTCATCTGAGTGAATTAACCATTTGGTGAAATGAATTGAAAATTGGAGTTTATGAATCCTTGTACAGGTAGCTGTGTTACATGAAGAAGAATACAGGAAGCTCAACAAATCATTCAACACCAAGTTTGAGAGCAATCCAGTGCTTTCAAAAGGCTATTCTCAAAATGTGAGTTCCAAAAGAGAATTATAATCTTTTCACCTTATTTTCAAGATTACATATGAAGAAATAATCTTACCAAAAAAATTTCATGCAGATATGGTTAGTGGGAGATGGATTGACAAACGAAGAACAACTGAAGGCACCCAAAGGAACGACTTTCATTCCCTTCTCGCAGTTACCTCCAAAGATTGTACGCAAAGATTGCTTCTACCACTGCACCCCTGCTATGAAGGCTCCTCGTTCTTTGGAGAATGTGCACTCTTGCGAGGTACACGCTAGACAACTTTGCTCATGAATATGGTTTAGTTAAACACTATTCCAACGTTCCAATTTGAAACCAAATCTATCAATTTTAAATTTCTTAATATATGTTGCATGAAAACCAATCTAAGATTTGATGTGAGCTGGTATTCTTTGATCCTTTGACCTGCTCCAGCATCTCATTCTCTCTAATAATGAACAATAGATCTTTTGGTTTAGTAGTAGTTTAATATGGTAGAGTAGAATTTCCTATATTTGTAACGTTATTTGCTTAATTAATAATTTTAATATTTATAGTTTGCATGTTAGATTTAGTAAATCAAATTAAAATCGAAGTCAGATCCACACACATTTTATATGTAAATGGTTAAACACATGATGATTGAGTAACAATAGCTGTGATCATATGGACAAGAAGCCTAGAGCTAAAAAACGAAGGGTGATAATAGTTCATCTGTGGGGTTTGGGTTGGTTAGTATTAAATTAAAGATATTATGAATTTAGTCTTACGATGCATCAATTTGAGCATAATATAATTAATTAATACATTAGAAGGATTGGAAACGATAGTAGTAAAAAGTTTACTTTCTAACTTCTTAACTGTACGTATAATATATTTCAGTTTTGAAAATCAAACCTGTAAAATATTAAGACTGTAATAATTAAACGTAAAACGAGCAACAGGGTAATAGTGAATGTTAAATAATAATTGCAGAATTGGTTGCCAAGAAGAGTGATGAGTGCATGGCGTATTGCGGGTGTGGTGCACGCGATGGAAGGGTGGACGGAGCACGAGTGTGGCTACACGATGTCGAACATCGACCAAGTCTGGAAGGCAACTCTTCAACACGGTTTTCAGCCTCTTACCACTCCCACTCCCTGTGGCTCCATGTAATAATCATCTAATTAATTACCTTAATTCATATATGCTTTTACACATAAGTGTATGTGTGTGTGTGTGTGTTTCTGTTTTGAAAATATTACTATATGAGTATTTTGTATGAATCTAAGATATATAATCCAATTTATGTCCTATCCCTTTGAATGTGGCTATGAATGGTCATCTTTGTGGAACAATTATTAGTGTTTTGGTCAAATGCCTAATCGCATAGGCTTTAATGGTTCATTACACTCTCATTAAATTCTTCAGGAAATAATCCTTTCTACTTTAATTATGGAGGGAGAATTGAGACAAGTTCTATGAAGAATAGGGGACATTAATGTGTAATTAGGCAATATTCTACGTTAATTTACTGTTTATCCGTAATAAAACTCTATAAATAGGAACCTTTCCCTCTTGTATGAAACACGTTTATCATTCTAATAAAAGATCCAAAATCTTGATTATTGGAGAATTACTTCTTGAGGCTACTTAGGTTATATGCAAATTCTCTTGCATGATCTTATATTTACTAATACTTTGGATTTGATTACTATATTTCTTTACATTATTATTATTATTATTATTATTATTATTATTATTATTATTATTATTATTATTATTTCCAGTTCAACAAATGGAGGTGGAGAAATTTACTTACTTAGTTTCAGCTATGCAAAAATTGGCAATACTGTTACTAGAGTATTCACCTCCTTTAAATGCATCTAGATTTAAATGATCTCCATCATGCTTTATGAACATGTAAAGTTATTATAATAGCCTTTCTAATTTTACCTTTACTAAATTAAAAAAGTTAAAAAGGTTCACTAGAGTGTTGGGAATTATTTTTCTAGGCCCATACATCACAACCTTTTAACTTATTACTAGTAATGATAAGCTAAAATGAGCACAACTTTATTAATATAAAATATATATTTCTTTCTTTTGAGTACAATAGAAAATTAGAAATTTGAATTATAGACTTGCTAACATATCCATAAGTCAGTTAGGCTATACTCACTTTGATTGGTTAACAATCTACTTGTTATTAAGTTTTCATCAAACTATAATTGATTGATCAAATGGTTTAAAAGAAAAACTTAGTAATAACTCTTTCTCCTGCGTTTCATTAAAATAAGCTTTCAAAAGAGTTTGGAAAATTTGATAGAACAATGATTTAAAATATATTATGGTATTATTTTTTTTTAATTAATCACTTAGAATTATTATACATTTCATACATAATTGGGTCTTAAAAATATTTGTTAAGCTCTTAAAGAGTTAATTCCAAATATGCACTTAATTTGGTTCTTCATGTTTAAAGAGTCATTTTATTTCATTTTGCATTTCACCATAACTTATTTCAAATAGAAAAAATATATATTTTTTAATTATACTTTTTAAGAAGATGACTCTCCTCTATTTGATGAGAGATCGAATCTCTCACCTCTAGAATTGATAATCATATTAAAATAAGAATATGAAAACATTTGTTATGTAATTAAAACCACGATGAATACTATTTATTACATAATTAAACTACTATCATAAAAACAAATTATAAAATTAGGGTCAAAATAAAAATAAAAAAGTCCTTGTTTTGATTATATTATATATATCATAAATTATGACGTTGAATTACTTTTCAATAATATTTTTTTATAGATGTGAAAATAAACATAGTTTGAGAACAATTAACATGTATTTTATTTATTATTATTATTGTTGAAATTGAAGTCTCCAATTTTTATACCCTAAAGAAAAAGCAATGTTTGTATATATATATATTGTCACAAATCGAGATAAAAAGCAAATAAAGTATCCAATAAGAAAATAAATGACAATGACAAGAACTACAGCCAAAAGTCTAACACCATACATAAATCGTCATAAATGTAAAAAGAAACAATTAGACAAATAATCATATTTAATTATTTGTGGTGACAAAAGAGTGTTGTTGGCAAATCACTCCATTTTAATTTTAAAGGGAATCCATACAGAATTAATAACTAAATTTCCTCTCATCCAAAATCACCCAACTACTCTCTAAAACAAATGACTAAATCTATCAAAATTCTAAAACCAACAAAATTAGTGGTTCAAAATTAGATAAACCTACAAATAATCTAAAATTACAAAATAGCAAAATAAAAGAAAAATACATATCAAAGTTTTATATAAAAACATTTTTGTTTATTTGTCCACCTAAATGCTATTTAGTTTGCCAACATTCTTTCCCTTTCCCTTTCCCTTGCATGATATCAAAGTTAAACTCTAAATCTAAATTCTAACTACTATGGGTTACATTTATTTAGAATTATGAATCTCTCAAATTTATTATTATCGTTACTGTTGAGGATCGATTTTGCAATTATCATGTTGTAACAGTACAATAACTAACGTAACTTCCAAACATAATCAAATTGATTATCCCTCCACTCCTTAATTGAATTGCATTTTTTTTATTACGGATTTGGAAGTGGGCCCCAAATGTTAGTATAGATACAAAACACAAGTAAACAACACTACATGTAATTAGATGGGTTCACTTTTTAGATTATCATTAATCTATTATGTTATGCGATAAAAAGTGCTACTCATTTCAATTATCCTTCCTAAAAGTGCTACTTATTACGGTTATCCTTTCTAAAAGAGAAAAAAAGGAAATTAGTAACTCTGACAAATTACTTAATTGGAATTAGGAAAACAAATTTGAAATTAGTGTATACAGAGTCACATAGATACCACCTAGGGGTAAATTAGCATTTAACCACCTATCAAAACGCCCATTCTACAACTTCAACTATAATTAAAAATCAAAATTGATGTATAATAGAACCCTAAATTTTTAATATTGTATCTAATTGTTAAGTAATTTCTTCTAAAAAAAAATTATAGAACCTGATCTATTAAATACAAAATTGAGAATTGAGAATAATACTTTTTTGGTCCCTCAAATTTTTATTTGTTCAAGTTTCAGAATGTAACACTTTTATTTATTTATTTATTTATTTATTTATTTTGAGCTTCTGCATTAATGGCTTCTACAACAGGGATTTTCACCGATTGGCCATGGAAGCCTCTCGGAAGATTCAAGGTCTCTTTCAGAAATCTATTCCTCTTCGTTGTCTTCTTGCTTGCTTCCTTCATATTCCGCTCACCGCCATTGTTATCGATGCTCGTTCATCGTTCTACGCGGAACGAATCTCCTGCCTACAGGCTGTTTGTTAAAATGAACATTAGATATTTCACTAAAATGAACTTCAAAGTATGATTTATTGATGATCAACAGCCATAAATCACTGTTCAATCTTTCGATTTTCTGTAATTTTTGTGCGCTAGGGATTCGGAATCGCGATTAGGGAAAAAAAAAATCTTTAACATGAGCTAGATCTGTAGTCTTATAGATGTTTGTTTATTTGCTTCTACATCCATTAATGACTGAAATTTGTTGAAATGCGATTGTGGATTTCTGGTTGCAGTATCTGGTTTTGGCTCCTGGTGTGATTCACAGTATCTACCATTACATGACGAAGAAGGACGAAACAGAGAGAGGCATTTCATATCTTCTGATTTTTCCTTTTCTTTTGTGGCGGATAATCTTTGCTCAAATGTGGATCTCATTATCTCGTTATCGAACCGCAAAAGGCACTGCACGAATCGTGGACAAGAGCATAGAATTCGAACAAGTAGACAGAGAACGAAACTGGTAAATTAAACGCATGGATCTTCATATATATATACATTGGACTATGTGTGAGCAGAACTATTAAAAATAGAAAGTGTATGAACTTTTTGTTTGGACAGGGACGATCAAATACTGTTGAGTGGAATAGTGTTTTACATAGCCAGCAATTGTATTGGGAAAGCTTCAAATCCTCCTTTATGGAGGACAGATGGAGTGGTGATGGTGTTTTTGCTACACGCAGGGCCAGTGGAATTTCTGTATTATTGGTTTCATACAGCTCTCCATCATCATCATCTCTATAATTGCTACCACTCCCATCATCACTCCTCCATTGTTACAGAGCCAATTACATGTAAGTTGATTACCTCTCTTGATTTGCTTTATTTACAACCTAGAAGGTTGTTTGGGAAATTGTACCAGATAACCTCAAACGTTTCCACCCACCTTTTTAAATAATGGTTGAAATTGTTGAAATAGTTTTTCTTAATGCATCATCCAAAATCAACTTTTTCATCTTAATCATAACTAAAGTCAACTTTTTCATCTTATTCATAGTTATGAAGGTTTTGGGAAATCTCTAGTTAATATGGAGATTTTATATATTTCTCCAATCATACTCAATTAAAATCTATTTGAATAATCAGTATTTAGAAATTCGAAAATTCATATCATTATGGAAATACGGCTACGGAAACATTTGAAAGTTATTTTTGACAATTCCTCAACTTCTCCCCGGTTACATATTACTTTCTTATTTACTAATAAAAATGACATAATTGAAAATTATTGAAACATATGAGATTAAATAATTTAAAATTGGTTAAATTGAAATTTTGGGCCTTAGAAGTTAGTTTCTATGATTTAAACAAAGTTTTTTTTTTTTTTTTTTTTCCCTCTAACTATAAGGTTTAAATTCTAAATTTAAAAACCATAAAGACTTATGTGTGTTTGGTTTAACATTTTTTTTTTCTCCGGTCAATCCAAACAGAGCTTAAGTCATTTTAAAAGAAATTGAAGTGCAACCATTGAAAATAGTTTTTGAAACACTTCCAAAGTATATTTTAAACAATTTTTATTAATGAAATTTAATTATTAATAATTTTTTAGAAAAACATTTTTTTTCTTTAGTCGGTCTAACCAAGCCCTAAATTCAAAAGTTTTTCCAATCTATTAGACCAAATTCGTAATTATTTAAGAAATCAATTAAAACATTAAAGACTTAAGTATTTTTTATTTATTTATTTATTTATTTTGAAGTAAAGGAAAAATCCTAACATTAAGGACTAAAACACATATAGGTACATATATACTTAACCGACTTATTGTTTTGGTATTAACAAATCTATCTAACAGCCTATATGAATGTCATGTTAATTAACAGAAGTTAAATAAGAAAAATGCTGCTCTCTACTTTGAACAGTTTTCTTCAAGTGTTTTGAAATCTTATAAGGAATGTTAAGTTTTAATTGTTGAAAACTTAATTTACAGAAGTAGGTAAAAATAATATAATGTTTAAAAAGAATTAATTTTGTTTAAGAAAAATAAAATCATGAGTTGGATTTGTTGATGGCAGCTGTGATTCATCCATTTATAGAGTTATTTGCATATGCCATTCTGTTTACCATACCTTTGATGGCAACAATGTTCAATGGAACAACATATGTGGGAGCTTATGTTTTATACATTACTTACTTTGACTTCATGAATTATATGGGACATTGCAACTTTAAGTTCATCCCAAGTCGCCTCTTCACTCTCTTTCCTCCTCTTAAGTTCTTCCTGTATTCTCCATCGTGAGTCTCTCTCTCTATCATAAAACAAAAATAAACTCATTTTTTATAAAAAAAAAAAAAAAAAAAAAGATAAAAGAGAAAAATTTGTCACGAGACTAATTGTGGTATGAATGATTTTTGCGTACTAGTAGGCAAGGATCAAAATATCGATATCGACGAATATTTTTTAACTCAAAAAAATTTATTAATTTTGGTTCTGAGTAATGATTAAGTTGTTTTTATTTTCAAACTAAATTATGTATATTGTTATTAGTATTTCTATTCAAGATTAAATAGATAACAATTTTTTATGCTTTATTAGCATTTATAAAAGTTATTAAAGATATTCGTGGAGATTTAATATTGATGTCTAATCCTTCAATTTATTGACATATCAACGAATATATTTGCTAATAGGTTATGGGGTGGGGGATCCAAATTTTAAATCTTATGGTACGAATGATTTTTAAAATTGTATTATCTTAAAGTTCTAAAATTTTGATTGCTCAACTTAAGGTAAAATTAAAAAAAAAAAAAAAAAAAAACCGTTTGGGAGTTATTTTTAAAATAGTTAAAATTCATTTATTAGGTTCAAAATACAAGCGTGTCTTTAGAATTTTTTAAATCAATTTAATGTCTTTAATTTAAAATATGCCCTTTAAAACCAGTCTCAAACATGCATAAAATTATTGCATACTATTAGTGTCTTAAAACTATTTTTGCTTTACTTTTAAAAAAATGTTTTGAAAGTAATATTTGAAAGTATTTGTTTGATTATATAGGTGCGTTTGGAATGCATTTTCAAGGATTTAATTTATTTAAAAAAAAAATTGAAGTGTTTGACTATTCAAAATAGATTTTAAAGTGTATTTTAAACAATTTTTATCAAAAGAATTAAGAAAAAAAGTTTTTATTTTTATTTTTTTTATTTTTAAGACCACTCTTTTTCTCAATCTCAAGTTAATCCAAACCGGTCTATATATTCTAGGAATATCCAATTAGCTTTTTTTCTAAAAAGAATCATTATAAATGTAATTGTAAAGGTTAAGAGTTGAAACTAAATATTTAATTTAAATAGGAAAAGTTACTTTAAGTTACTTGTTTTTATCCTCGAATTGTGAAGAATTGGTGCTTTTGGTCTCTTGGTTTTCAAATAGTATCTTTTTACTTATCAATTTTATAAGAATAGGTTTAAGAATCTCTAAAGTAATTTTTCAATTTAAAATGTCATATAATTATTTAAATTGATAATAAAACAATTATTTTAGAAACTTTTTAAAACCTATTCTTAAAACTCTAGGTCTAATAAGTTGCATTTTGAAAACTCATGGACCAAAAGCAACTCTTATAAAAAAACTCTAGAACTAAATAGGTATATTTTGAAAATTGAGTGACTAAATTCAAATATTTTCTAGGTTAAAATAACATTTTGGACATTATACTTTGATTTTTTTTTTAATTTTAGATTTTGTACTTTAAATTATCCTATTTTAGTTCTTGTACTTTTAATAAATCTTAAATTTAGTCTTTTAAAGTTATTTTTTTTTATCAAAATTGATTAAATAATGATAAAAATTTCCATGTAAGGAAATACAGTGTATGAATATATTTTAAAAATCTGTAGTAAAAATGCTATTAAATAACAAAAAGAATATTTTAACCTACAAAAAGAATATTTTAACCTAATTTTTAAAACATAGAGATTAGAAAGGGAATTTTCTTTTTTCATTTAGATTAATCCAAATGAAAGGATAATATTTTTGTTGAATTTTATTTAGAATGATTTTGAGAGGAAATGAAGAGTAAAATAACAATTAAAGGTTTCACTTGTTGCATCACACACAATTCCGAACCAACTACTAGCTATTCATGCCCTTCTACGATTACATCTACGACAATTCTACCGATGATTTGCAAATCAAATCCCTTAAACAAGAAGAAGATGTTGCTGACGTCGTACATCTGACTCATCTCACAACTCCTGATTCCATCTATCATCTATGCCTAGGATTTGTCGAGCTGGCATCCAGGCCCCACACTTCCACCTGGTATCTCAGGTTGCTTTCCCCAATCACCATGCTGCTGACGTGGATCTACGGCCTTACATTTGTTCTTCAAATTAACCAATTTCAAAAGCTGAAGCTCCAAACCTGGGCCATTCCCAAGTTCAAGTTTCAAGTGACAAATTTAAGATCAGGACTAAAATTTGGAACTTTATAAATATTTTAGGACATAATTCAACCCTACGTTTGTTAACCATTTAGGTCTTGTTTAGTAAGACTAAAAAAGGAACCACTTTCATTTTCTTCTACCAATTCCCTCCAAAGATTGTACGCAAAGGCTGCTTTTACCACTTTACCCCTACTATGAAAGCTCCTTCTTCCCTTGAAAATATGCACTTTTGTGAGGTAATTACTCGAACAAATATACATACTGTTGGGGTAAATTCCCTAACATTCACGGAGCAACAATGGTGAATTTATTTGTATAGGAAAGAACGAGACATACATAGAATAATGAAATCCTACACACTGGTGTTACCTTCGATGCTTTAGTTAATGATGTAAAAAACCTAGAGTAAAAGACTTCAACCAAGTGATCAATTCACTTACCTCTTTTAGAGACTTCATTTAAACACTTTTGGACTAGGTTTCGATGACTACCTAGGACATCTTCTATTTCACGGGGAGCTTTTGGTTGCAGCTGAGGCCAAACATTTGGGCCTTAGTGCATTCCTGTCCCTTTCCCTACATCCTTGGTGTTGTTTTCGGCCTAAACTTCTCCTCTTAATTAACCCGATTTGATGCCTTCAATTCCTTTTAGGTCAATTTAACCCTTTCTTCTAAAATTACCCACAACACGTACAGACGAAGGCAAAGCACGAATAAAGAAGGATACACTTGTCTTAATTTGTCTTAAAAATGATAAAATTATATATAAAACATTTAAAGTTATACCCCAAGCTTTTAAAATAGAGACACAATGCATATAAAGTTGTCACTCATTGTAAAATTCCTAACTTCACTCTGCCCATGAATAATACTATTCAATATAGATAGGCTACATGAGCTTTAATTCTTTGTTGTAGAATTGGCTGCCTAGGTGAGTGATGAGCGTATGGCACATTGCTGGTGTGTTGCATGCGATGGAAGGGTGGACCGACTATGAGTGTCGCTATGCAATGTCTGATATCGAACGAGTTTGGAAGGCAACACTTGAACGTAGGTTTCAGCCTCTAGACACCCCCATGGTGCCTATGGCTCCCCATAGTTTGTAGTTTTCTATAGTATTTGTATGCGGATTTGGATAAATGAGTGACTTTTGTATGTTCTTAAATTACCAACTTTTGGTGTTTGGGGTAATTAAACTATTTTGGTTATGTTCCAAATTATGGAACATAAAGTCATAAGAAAAGGTATATAAAAGATGTGTTTGTTTGTGTGTAGATTTCGTACCAATTATACCAATTAGCTAAATAGAAATTAAATAATATTTCACTAATGTTTTTATGTCATTATTAAAGTTATTTTAAATTACTTTACTAACCATTAACGTCAAATACCCAAATAGGAAGCATTAGTAAAAAAGTTCGAAAGTAAAAACTATAAACTATAAACTTAAACTCAAGAAAACAAAAATGTAATATTTTAAGATTTAAAAACCAAAATAAATATGTTATATTTTGAGATCTCAAAAGCTTATGAAAATTAAACTCAAAATTGTAAAGACTAGAAAATATTTAATTTCTTTTTTCAAATAATAAATTCCACATCTCCCTTTTATTGCATGGAAATGAGATCAACAATAAATGCTTTCACGCAAAAGGAAAATGGAAAACAAGAAGAAAGAGTAAGAATGCTTTAATTGGCAAAAAAAAAAAAAAAAAAACTTTCATGCTTACCCAATATTAAATCTTGATGTCACACGCCTTCACCAACTTTGGACGGGGCAGATTGCAAATATAAAAATATATTTAAGTTATCACAAATTTCTTAGTTACTAATATTAATTTATATGCTTTAAATATTTGAATATAATTTCATAATTTGTAACATTTTAGTTTAGCTAAGCATATCAGTATCCACCTCATTTAAATGATCTCCCTCATATATTTTATGATCATGTAACATTGTTATAGCTTTATACTTGTATCTTTTTACTATATTTATAATAAGAGATGAAAATCATTTTAGACCTATACACTATAACTAATCTGTTAACCTTACTATTAATAATGGTAAGCTAAAAATGAGCATAGCTTAACTAACATAATTAGGTAATGCTCATTTTAGTAAATTAGTTAAACTTGTGTGTACATATTTTTTTTTTCTTTTTGAAAATAATATATTTTTTCAAAGAAGATATGTAAGTACAAGAGAGTAAATTTAAAACTAACACGCATAGAATGAGTTGTTACTAATGTTAGAACTGAGCTTGCTATAAATATTTGTTTTTCAATTCTTTGCAAAGTTTTTTGCTTCATTAATTCTTCCACTCATAGAAATGCCATTACTTTCAATTTGTCGATTGTCATTTGATAATCTCTTTGGTTTGAAAGGAATAACTGCACCTTTAAGAACTAACAACATTCAAAGTTGGAAAAATTATGTTAAAGCTTTTCACTAACTGCAGGCCCTCAGCTATAATGCTTAACTTTAGTTGCTTCCAATGCATCTCCTTTTTAGTTTCATTGGTTGGCTTTCCTCTAGCCTCACCATTTTTGTACGCATTTCCTTAACTTTAAGTTCCTTCCTAACTACTCTCGTAATTATTTTTTTTTATTATTTTTATTTTTTATGGAAATGCATTTGCTTTGGATTCGAAATATGATAAAAATGTGTCAATCTAATTGAAATATTTGGGCACACCCATTGATCCCTCTTCCTTTAGTATATTTTGAATTTCTCTAACAAAAATCAATTTTATAAATAACAATTTACCATTATGTTCTTCTTGTCATAAAAACAAACTTTTAAAATTGTTAGTATGGAAAATATGATAAAACAATAATTTTAAAATATATTATAGTATGAGAAATTATTTTAAATGACAAAACTGTTGAAAATATTCACAGACAATAGCAAAATACCGTAGTCTATTGCAAATAAACTATAATAAATCGCGATAGATTATTATCTGTGTCTATCATGAGATAGATAGACTGAGATAGGAGTCTACATCGCAGACATACAGTAAAATTTTAATATATTTATAAATATTTTGGTTCATTTTCCTATATTTGATAACAATCCTTATAGTATTGTTGGTGAATTAATTGCTTAAATAATTATAATTTCATACTTTATTGGCTTAGAATATGTTTATGATCAACATTTTAAATACTTAAAAACACTTCTTTTCCCGCTTAAAAACACTTTTTTTCACATAGAAAGTCAAGCATAACAGTCTTTAGCCTAATACTTCATTCCATGAAAAGTCTTTTCTCACCTAATTCGTGTTTTTTTTTTAATTACTTTATTTTAGATATAGTTCACTAATCCAAAGATGACTAGATCTCCATCTATCTTATATTTGGTTTATGAAAGAACATTTATTATGTAATTAAAACCATGATTAATACTATTTATTAGATAATTAAACTATTAGTAATAATTATAAAATTTAGGGTCTGTTTTGTTTTGATTATATTATAGATATCATAAATTATGATGTTTAATGTACTTTCCATTATATATATATATATGTTAGGGTCACGTATTCCTTCAATTAGGGACGTCATATATTTATATATGTTATTTTTTTATAAAATATATAAGAGTATGCAGTTTTTTATTTATTATATACTACAGTTTCTCCTAAAAAAATCAATGATAGCAATTTACTTCGGTGGTTGAAATGGCACTCTTTGCTTCCGTTCAATCCAAACCTTCCCTTTTCTCTTTGATTTTTCCCTCTTTTCCTTTTACTTTTTATTAATTTTTTATTTTTATACATCTCGAGGGACGTGTACATTAGTTACTAATATTGTGTTTTTATAAGTTTAAAAAAAATATTGTGTTTTTATATGTCCATTAACTTTTAATTTTAATCAACTTTTTAAAATTCAAAATAGATTTAGATTTTATTAACACACAATTAAATGTTCATGACCCATTTAGATATAAAAGCTAATATTTGTAGACTTATACACACGTGTATATTTTCTAGTTCAACAATATGTAGGGTGTAAAGTATTTGAATCTTAGACCTTTTAAGGATCTGTTTGAATTAACTTAAAAAATAAATATTTTTTATAAATTTATTTTCATTTAAACACTTTTGATAAGAAGGGTTTAAAAAATACACTAATGACTTCTTGATTTTCTTTCCAAATGACCTATTTTTTAACTTAAATACTTGAAAATATATTCCAAACAAGCCTTAAATCGATGATACACACTTACTGCTAGTTGAACTATTAGACAATAGAATTTTTAATTTATTCTTTTGAAAAAAATTTAGTTTGCAGCTTATAAAACATAATATTACAAACTTAGTAACTAAATAGAGATTGATTTACTAAACTTATAATTTTAACCTTTTTCCAAATTACAAAACTATGAATGATATTAGGAAGTAATGTCAATATAAGTTAAAAAGGTATATAAATCAACTAACATACAATTTATATTATCGATATCAATGTTCGGAGTCTGATTCATATTATAAAAATAAAATGGAAGGAAAAAAAAAATAATGTCAACTTACATAATAAATATAACATTAACTCTGACAAATCATTTAATTGGGATCAGAAAAATATATTTGAAATTAGTTTCCAAAAATAGCCCCTGAGATTTCAATATACACAAAGTTACACAGATACAACCTGGGGTAATCAGCATTTAACCACCTAGCACTTAGCAGTGCCCATTCTACAATTTCCAGGACTTACGGGGAGATTTTAGAAATTTGGAAATATGAGAGG
This sequence comes from Citrullus colocynthis, assembly GCA_031780015.1. NCBI lineage: Eukaryota > Viridiplantae > Streptophyta > Magnoliopsida > Cucurbitales > Cucurbitaceae > Citrullus > Citrullus colocynthis. The sequence goes on from QLSR01000271.1 coordinate 761,521, forward strand.
AACTAATTTAATTAATGGAAAATACTTCGAACATTGACGAAACCCATTGAATAATTTTCCCTCTATAAAACGAGCTTGTGAAACGAAAAACGGAGAAATTGAAAGAAACCGGAGCTTCTGCATTAATGGCTTCTACGCCAGGGATTCTCACCGATTGGCCATGGAAGCCTCTCGGAAGCTTCAAGGTCTCTTTCAGAAATCTATTGCTCTTCGTTTTCTTCTTGCTTCCTTCATATTCCGCTCACCGCCATTGTTATTGATGCTCGTTCATCGAATCGCATGCCTATAATCTGTTTGTTAAAGTGAACGTGGCATATTTCACTAAAATGAACTTCTAAGTTCTAAGTATGATTCATTGACGATTCGCAGCCATAAATCGCTGTTTTATCTTTCGTTTTCGATAATTTTTGTGTGTTAGGGATTCGGAATCGCGATTAGAAAAAAAGAACAAGAAAAAGAAAATCTAAGCATGAGCAAGATTTGTAGTCTTGTAGATGTTAGTTTATTTGCTTATACAACAATTATTGACTGAATTTTGTTGAAATGAGAATGTATCGTTGCGGATTTCTGGTTGCAGCATCTGGTTTTGGCTCCTGGTGTGATTCACAGTATCTACCATTACATGGTGAAGGACGAAACAGAGAGAGACATTTCATATCTTCTGATTTTTCCTTTTCTTTTGTGGAGGATGATCCATAGCCAAATGTGGATCTCCTTTTCTCGTTATCGAACTGCAAAAGGCACTGCACGAATCGTCGACAAGGGCGTAGAATTCGAACAAGTAGACCGAGAACGAAACTGGTAAATTAAACGTATTCTTTACGCATTATTGCACTATGTTTGAACAATTTATATTGTGAAATCTATTAAATAGAAGTGTACGAATTTTGGTTTGGACAGGGACGATCAAATACTGTTGAATGGAGTATTGTTTTACATAATCAGCAATTGTATAGAGAAAGCTTCAAATCTTCCTCTATGGAGAACAGATGGAGTGGTAATGGTGTTTTTGCTACACGTAGGTCTAGTAGAGTTTGTGTATTATTGGTTTCACAGAGCTCTCCATCATCATTATCTCTATTCTCGCTACCACTCTCATCATCACTCCTCCATCGTTACAGAGCCAATTACATGTAAGTTGATTGCCTCTCCTAAATAAGATTTGTCTTGCTTTATTTACAACAATAGAAATTTTTTCCGCACACACTTTCTGACGTGCTTTACTAGTTAATTGATATTGCATCTAATGAATAAATGGATCAAAAAATGTTGAGTTGTCAATTTTACGATTAAATTTAGAAAATATTTAAATTAATACATTTTCTAGCTTTTTATTTTATTTTTATTTTTTGACATTCTACCGTCTTTTTTTATGTAAGGGAAATGTTGAATTTGTTTTTTATTTTATTTTTATTTTTTGACATTCTACCGTCTTTTTTTATGTAAGGGAAATGTTGAATTTGTTATTATTTAGATTTTTTATTAAAAAAATTAGAAGAAGTAACAATTTACTTTCAAAACTTTAGTTAGTAATGATTTAGCAATTAAAACTTAGATCGGTCTCTAAACAAATTTTTCTTACCACAATTAGTAATGATTGGTCTCTAAAAAAAATTTCTTACTTAAAGTGGCTTAAATTTCTTCTCTAGGTTTCTATCATACAATGGGAGCTTTTATAATCGAATTTTATTATTATTATTTACAAATGAAAATAAAATAATTGAAAAATATTGAAACATAGGAGATTAAATAATTAAAAATTTAATAATAATAATAATAATTTACTAATGAAAATAACATGATTGAAAAATATTGAAAAAAAGATTAAATAATTAAAAATTTTAAAAAAATAAAGACTAAATATATTTTTTTAGGAAGGAAAAAACCTCAACACTGGGGACTAAAACACATACATATCTAGCCAACTGATTGTCATGAGATTAACAAACCTATCTAACAGCCTATATGTATCTGATGTTAATTTACAGAAGTTAAATAAGAAAAATGATGCTCTACTCATAATAGTTTTCTTCTAAGTTTTGAAATCTTAAAAGAAATGTTGAATTTTAATTCATATTTTGAAACGTAATTTTCAGAAGGTAGAAATTAGATTGTTAAAAAGCAATTTCATCTTTTTTTTAGAATGGCTAAGAATGAACCCATCTTTTTTTGGATTTGTTTTGTTTTTCTTTATGGCAGCTGTGATTCATCCATTTATAGAGTTATTGGCATATGCCATTCTGTTTGCGATACCTATTATGACCGCAATATTTAGTGGAACAATGTCAGTGGCAGCTTATTTTGTTTATGTTACTTACATCGACTTCATGAACTATATGGGACATTGCAACTTTGAGTTTATCCCAAATCGCCTATTCACGCTCTTTCCTCCTCTCAAGTTCCTCATGTATACTCCATCGTAAGTCTCTCTCTCTCTCTCTCTCTTCTTTAGTTTTAATTTCCATTTTAACGATAGTTGAGTGCATTCTTAGTTCCATCTACATTTGTGCTGTTCACTCCAATCATACAAAAAAATAATAAATTCAAAAATAACTTTTTTAAAACAAGAAGAAAAAAGAGTTTTTCACTTGGATAATTGGGTGGACTGACGCACCCTAAAATATAAATATACCCAATTGTTTTTCTTTCTAAAACATCTTCATTGCTTATATTATTATTATATTAAGAACTTTTCCATATCATGTTAAGGTTTGTTTTGGCAAATTGGATGGATTGAAAACTATGAGCATTTGAGTTGGACTAATTTAACGCCTAAGTAATAGTGGTTAAATTTCTTGGACAAATTAGAATTTTCATCACTTTTCACTTCAGCTAGGGTTTAGTAGATTTTAGAACTCTCATATGATTTATTATAATTATAAATTTCTTGAATAATCGTGCTTTTATAATTAATTTACTTATTCATATAATCTTAATTTGAAATTAATCTTGAATAGTACGAAGAAGAAGAATAATAATAATAATAATAATAATAATTTTAGTCTTGTACTTTTGAATGTTCAATTTTAGTCATTGTAATTTTAATAAATCTTAAATTGAGTGATTAGAAGCTAATTTTTTTGAAATTAGTTAAATAATAATAATAATTTTCATGTAAGAAAAAACAATATATGCATATGTTTTTAAAATTTACAGGGAAGTGTTAATAAATAATAATCAAATTTTCTATTTTCAAGTCATCTTGCCACATAAAATTTCTAGTAATTTTTTAATTTAAATTTAATGAATCTATTTATAGAGAGATTTTTTAAATCTATTCTTGTGGCTAATTTGAAACATGAGAGACTAAATTCATCTATTTTTCAAAATTTAAGTACCAAAAATATATTTTTCTCTTCAAGAATAATCCCAAAAGAAGTTATTAAAAATGTTTTTGTTGAATAATAACAGGTTTCACTCATTGCATCACACTGAATTCCGAACCAACTACTCCCTTTTTATGCCGTTTTACGATTACATCTACGGGACGTTCAGCAAATCAACCGATGATCTGTATCTCAAATCCCTCAATAGAGGCGAAGAACTTGCTGATGTGGTACATCTGACTCATCTCACAACTCCTGATTCCATCTATCATCTACGCCTAGGATTTGCCGAGCTGGCATCCAGGCCCCACACTTCCAGTTGGTATCTGTCTTTGCTGTCCGCATTCACCATGCTTCTGACGTGGATATTCGGCCGTACATTTGTTGTTGAAAGCAACCAATTTGAAAAACTGAAGCTGCAAACATGGGCCATCCCCAAGTTTCACGTTCAGGTCACAATTTCTGGTTTTCGTTTTAGGAAAATTAGCAAATGTTTTGGAGTGATTTTGAATTCAGTTAAAAATCAGATTTATCATTTTTAAATATACTTTAAAATATAATTTTAATCGCTTAAAATTAATTTAATATTAAATTTTACATTTTTAAATCCAATTTTTATATCATCAAAATAAGAATTAAAATTATGTTTTATAGTGATTTTGAAAATGACAAAAGTAATTTAAATTATTTAGAATTACTCAAACATATCTCGAGAGATTGGAGTAAAATTGAAACTTCAAAAATATTTAGGACAAAACTCAATTCTTGTTTGGTAACTATTTCATTTTTTGTTTTTTGTTTTTTGTTTTTTATTTTTAAAAACTAAACCTACTTTTTTCAATTTCTTACCATGGTTAGCATCTTTCTAAAAGTCAAGAAGTTGAATTCTTAACAAAATTTCAAAAACAAAAATAAGATATTTTTCTTTTAATTTTCAATATTTGACTTGATTTTGTAAAAACATTGGTAAAGAGTAGGTAGCTAATCAAAAAATTTAAAGGAGAGAAGAGTATTTATGGGTTTAATTTCAAAAACAAAAAATAAAAAAATCAAATGGTTACAAAACGTTGCATTAAATACCCTTTGGTTTTGACTTTTGAAAATTGGAATGTTTTGGGAAATTTCTTTTAATGGTTATTGTCCTTTTAAAGAAGTATATTGAATTCATAACTGAATTCTAAAAATAAAAATACATTTCTACAAACTAGTTTGACAAAGGTAAACTCAAAATAATAATAATACAAACAAATAAAGTTAATCATTTGTTTTTTTTTTTTTTTTTAGATTTTTAGAATTAAGCTTATTATATTATTTTAACTTTTTTTCTCTTTTGCTATAGTCTACTTTTTAGTACTTTTTTCAAAATTCAACCCAAGTTTTTGAAAAGTATTTTCTAAAAAATTTGATTAAAAATTGAAATATTTATTTTAAAAAAAAAATGAAAGCTATGATTAAAAAATATTGAGAAACCAAATATAATTTTCAAAAAACTAAACACTAAAAACAAATATCATCAAACAAAGTCAAAATAAATCAAATGAGGCAAAAAAAAAAAAAAAAGACAGTTTTTAAAATTTTTTTTTTTTTCTTTAGGATTTAACTAAGAGTTGAAATGTTTAGTGATGACATATGGTGGAAGATACGTCCTAACAAGCAAAATCAAAATCCAAATGGTTATTAAATAGCCAACATGTTTTTTTTTTTTTTTTTCCTTTTAGGTATATACCTAGTTTGGTATCTAACAAAGGGATCATGAACTTATTTGTGCAGTACTTACTTCAATGGCAAAACGAATCAATAAACAGCTTGATTGAAGAAGCCATAACCAAAGCGGATCAAAAAGGCTGTAAAGTCTTGACCTTAGGGCTCTTGAATCAGGCAAGCAACAAATTTCTTCACAAATCCCTTCATCATAAAAACTAACTAACTAACTAACTAACTAACTATATATATATATATATATATATATATATATATATTTAATTTGCAGGGTGAGGAACTGAACAAATATGGAGAGATTTATATTCAAAGAAACCCTAAACCAAAAGTGAGGATTGTGGATGGGAGTAGTTTGGCTGTGGCTGTAGTGCTCAATAATATCCCCAAATTTGCAACTCAAGTCCTCCTCACGGGAAAAATTACAAAATTGGCCTTTGCACTTTATCATTCCCTTTCCAAGAAGGGCATTCAAATTGCTGTTTTGAATGAACAACATTACAGAAAGCTCAACAAAGCTTCCAACAACTTTGAAGAAGGCACTCTAGTTCTTGCAAAAGGCCATTCTCATAATGTTTGACTTCCAAAATCATTCCATTATTCCATTGGTTATTTCTTAATCATGTTTATTTAGATTCCATATGAAACAAAAGTTGATCATCATATGAATGTTTGTGCAGATATGGTTGGTGGGAGAAGGAGTTGGAGATGAAGAACAGCTGAAGGCTCCAAAAGGAACCACTTTCATTCCCTTCTACCAATTCCCTCCAAAGATTGTACGCAAAGACTGCTTTTACCACTTTACCCCTGCTATGAAAGCTCCTTCTTCCCTTGAGAATATGCACTCTTGTGAGGTAATTACTCAAACAAATATACATACTGTTAGGGTAAATTCCGTAACCTTCACCAAGCAACAATGGTGAATTTATTTGTATAGGAAAGAACGAGACATACATAGAAGAATGAAATCCTACACACTGGTGTTGCCCTCGATGCTTTAGTTAATGAGGTAGAAAACCTAGAGTAAAAGACTTCAACCAAGTGATCAATTCACTTACCTCTTTTAGAGACTTACTTGTGGACTAGGTTTCGATGACTATTTGGGACATCTTCTATTTCACGGGGAGCTTTTGGTTGCAGCTGAGGCAAAACATTTGGGCTTTAGTGCATTCCTGTCCCTTTCCCTACATCCTTCGTGTTGTTTTCGGCCTAAACTTCTCCTCTTAATTAACCCGATTTGACACCTTCAATTCATTTTAGGTCAATTCAACAATTTCTTTTAAAATTACCCACAACACGTACAGACGAGGGCAAAGCACGAACAAGGAAGGAGACACTTGTCTTAGTTTGTCTTAAAAATGATAAAATTATATATAAAACTTTTAAAGTTATACCCTAAGCTTTTAAAATAGAAAGACAATGTATATAAAGTTGTCACTCATTGTAAAATTCCTAACTTCACTCTGCCTACGAATAATACTATTCGATATAGATAGGCTAAATGAGCTTTAATTATTTGTTGTAGAATTGGCTGCCGAGGCGAGTGATGAGCGTATGGCGCATTGCTGGTGTGGTGCATGCGATGGAAGGGTGGACTGAGCACGAGTGTGGCTATGCAATGTCTGATATCAAACGAGTTTGGAAGGCAACACTTGAACGTGGGTTTCAGCCTCTAGACACCCCTATGGTGCCCATGGCTTCCCATAGTTTGTAGTTTTCTATAGTATTTGTAGGCGGATTTGGATAAATGAGGGAGTTTTTATGTTCTTGAATTACCAACTTTTGGTGTTTGTAGTGAGTAAAAACTACTTTGGTTATGTTCCAAATAATGGAACATAGTCATGGTTGTTTTCTGTGAGAAGATTCAGCGTTGGAGGAAGGTATATAAAAGCTGAGTTTGTGTGAATCGTGAAGATTTCATACTAATTACATAAACTAATTTTTGTAAAAAAAAAA
>QLSR01000271.1:768823-886207 GCA_031780015.1 Citrullus colocynthis
AAAAAAAAAAAAAAAAAAAAAAAAAAGCTTAGAATACAAATGTTTAGCTAGTGAAAAAAATGAAGTTGTCATGAAACAAGTACAGTTTAAAAATAAAATAAAAAACAAACAAAACAAAAGACCAAATTTCTAAGCTTCATTCGGTAACCATTAGCTTTTTTATTCTTAGTTTTAAAAAATTAAGCCTATAAACACTTTTACTATCTCTAAACTTATTGCTTTGTGATTTACTCATATTTTCAAAAATCAAGCCAAATTTTAAAAACTCGAAAAAGTAGTTTTTAAAAACTTTTTTTTTTTTTTTTTCATTTGGCTAAGAAATTAACTCTTGCACTTAAGAAATATGCAAATCACTATAAGTAATTGAGAAGAAATAGACTTATTTTTCAAAAATTAAAAGCATAAAAATAAAATAGTTAGCAAAACAGAGCTTTATTAACTCAAGTCTTTAACAAGGATGGTAGAATTATAAATTCATTTGAACGTCGCATGTTGTGCACATATATTTAATTTTTAAAAATAATTGAACAAAAATAAGGGTTGTTTTCGAATATAGAAAAATGAACCAAATTATTTACAAAATATAGCAAAATATCATGTCTAAAAATAAAATTTCAACAGTTTTGTCATTTAAAACAATTACTTTGAAAATAAATTAATTAAAATATTAATAATTAATAATAAAAGTTTATATTAAATAGTTATGATAATATAAAATATTAATCTTAAATGTATGAGTTAAAATTTATTAATTCTAAGTAATATATTTATATTTAGTAAATGATTAAAATTAAGAAAAATTAATATAAATAGTAAAAATATCAAACTATTTACAAATATAGCAAAATTTCATTTTCTGTGATAGACCGCGATAGACCCAAATAAACATTTATCCGTGTTTATGTAGTGAAGTGATAGATATTTATCTGGGTCTATCACAATCTATCACATATGAAAAGTAAAATTTTGCTATATTTATAATTATTTTCAACCATTTTTCTATTTTTGAAAACATCCCTAAAATTCATAGTAATGATTGTTGATATTCATTTAATTAATTAGACTATAAAAAATCCATGTCAAATGGATTTGAAGGTTCCGTGAATAATTATATCCAAGGTTCTAGAAAGTGAAATTATATGAAACAAAAGATACTAAATATTAAAGGAAAAAAACTTGGATGTAGCCTCTATTGCACCCAATTAAAAATTGTCACGTGTAGAAAAAAGAGTTGCATAAGACTTAGGTCCAGTCTAAGGTGCACCTAAGTGTTACTCAACAACTCATGAAACAAAGAAGCTAATTAATATTTTAAATTTTAACGTGAAAGAACAAAATTGAGAGTAGAGTGTTGTAATTTCCAACTGTTTTGCATACAATTTTACCTTTACCTAATATATTTTTGTGAGGGTGCCAGAAATAAATAAATAATCACGTAAACAAGATACTACGACAGAAAGCAAGAGGAGCAAGATTCATACATACCTGGAGGGAAATTGAAGCGAATCCTGAAGAGGAAAGTGAAAAATGTTAAGCACATCAATTCCCGAGTCGTCGTCATCAGCTTCTGCTTTTCGACCCTCCCCCACACTATTTTCACATTTCGTTGGGAAACCCAATTCTTCTGTTTCATGCCCATCTTCTTTTTCCAACCTCTCCATCTCCTTCCACGCCAATAAACCGCCTTCTCTTTCAACTCACAATACAGTACGTCCTCTCTTTTACTCCATTTTCAGCCATGCTGCATTTCTCTGTCTTCCTTCGAAAACCAACAAAAAAACAAATAAAAAAATATATCATTTTTTCCAAATTAATCGCGGATTCTAGTTCCATCGCGGTGCTCGTGTGGGAAATCTGTATAGTTGTTTTGTCTTTGTTTTGGCGAGACTATGAAGTTGAATACAAAGGCATTATTCGAATCCCTTGACTGTTATGAGGGATATTTATGCGGATTATGCAGCCATGGTGTTCGACGAAATGTCTAGTGGTGAAGGAAACTGACTAATCTGCGTTCTAACCTTAATAATATCACCACTTAAGTTTTGTGGATTCTTTAGCATGATCGGTAACTTTATCATAAAAGTAGATATTTCCACACATATCAATGTTTGATACCTCGTTCTGTAGGTCGAAGTCCCATTTAGAAGTTTAGATCAGACTGAGATGGCAATTAGGGGAAGGTATGCAACTAAAACCTCACGTTGGCTAAGAAATCGTGGGTATATAAGTGATGACAATCTCTTCATTTACACTAGGTCTTTTAGGTAATTGAGAAATAACTAAAAGCAAAACCACGAAGACATCTATACCAAATGATGGGCAACATCATATCATTGTGGAGATGTTGGAAAGGTCTATGGTCCAAAACATTAAAGTACGATCCAAATTTAGTTGCATCGATAGAATCATTGGTTATCGAAGAATGAAATAGTCAGCTTCAATGACATGTTCCTGTGGGAGATCTATAGTTGAGCATTGGATTCAGTACTCCAAAGATGAGTTGGTTTGATTGGGATTATTTAATTGAGGTTAATTACTCCCATTGATATATATGGGGCCTTTTGGGTGAAACCAAGGAAGATAATATCATTCAAATCGCCCGTAGAGATGTTGAAGAGGTAAATCCTCCCCACATCTTCAAATGAAAATGAAAATTCAGATACTTAAGCTTAAAACCTAGAGGTATAAGACTATAATAAAACGTAAACCCAAAATATGACTGATTCCACGTTTTGCAATTCTTAAACTCAAAACTTTAATGATGGAAGAAAATAGTTTATGGAGCTTACGAGTTATTTTTATTTTGTAGAAGCCTTTCATTCAAGCAGCCTGGACGCGAAGATCTCGAGGAGAAGCTGCAAAAATAGCTAACAGGAAATCATGGAAGCAAAGAACAGATATGTACATGAGACCATTTGTTTTAGATGTTTACTTTTCAAGGAGGTTCATCCATGCCAAAGTGATGCATCGAGGAACAAGCAAGGTCGTTTCGGCAGCAAGCACTAATTGCAAGGATTTAAGGTATTCATTACCATCACCAACTGATGACAATGCCTGTAGGATTATTGGGAACCTAATTGCTGAGAGATGTAAAGAAGCTGATGTGTTTGTACTGTCTTATGACCCTCCAAACATGGAAAGAATTCAAGGCAAAATTGGGATTGTAATTGATACTATTAAGGAGAATGGTATTCTATTCGTCTAGGCTTTGTATCCATCTTTCCCACGCAAATTGCTCTTTTCCTTCTACCATACTAATATAATACATTTGGGTCTCAAACTGCTCTTTGTGTGCGACTATATATATATATTACACATTTTTTGTACCTAAAGGATGAAATTTATTTCACATGTATATAAATCATACTCAAAAAAAGAAAATGATCGATAAACCGATCAAAAATTACTTTTTTCTATAAACTATAAAGATTAAGTTGTACAAAATATAAGCTAAATTTTAATAAAAATATTTTTCATGATAGATAAGTAAAGTTTAGTCTCTTCATTTAAATATTTTTTATGTTTAGGGACTAAATATCCTTGAATTAGATTCTTAAACTTTTTTATGTTTAGGGACTAAATATCCTTGAATTAGATTCTTAAACTTTTGAAGAGTATCTAATAAATCCTAAACTTAAAAATGTCAGATGTTGTGTGTAACAGATTTCTAACACATTCACATCTTTCGAAATTGACAAATCTGTAAAGCAAAATTTGAATTTGAAAGTTTAGTGATTTTCTTATTCTTACTTTTTTTCCTTTGAACGACGCAAAGTTGAAGGTTCACTGAAGGTTCAGCAAGTAAACGTGTAATTTAACCAATATATTTACAAGTTGGAGCTCTTACAGTCTTAGCTGCAATGATCAATTTCTGCCCTTCACGATGGTCTTTTCTTTGTAAATGTGTAAAGAAGCTGCCAAAAAGTGGCTGAAGGTTATGTAGCTTGAACATTAGAGATGACGATGGGGTGGGGCGATGCAAGAGAAGAGAATATAAATCAATGGAGAGTAGAACCAAGACTTGCTTTTATTATTTAAATCAATGGATACAATCTCAATAAGAAGAATATAAAGACAGACACTTTTTTTTAACCAATTACCTATTACAAATCTTAGTAATAAAGTACGGTAACAATAATAAGAATATGGTTAACTCCTTGTATAGAATAGAACCTAAACATCCAACTCTGATGCACCCACCAATATCAATACCTACCAACAAATACCAAAAAGAAATTAGAAACACGAAGTTGAATGAAGCTCCCAAATGTTAAGAGAAAAGACTGGACTTGGAAAGACTCCAAATGATGAAAAAATTAAAATTTGTAGCAACCTATCAACTATAACAATCAAATTAATTTAACAGAAAAGATGAGCTCATCTGCGAAGTTTGTGATTACAGCGCTATACCTCAAAGAAGATACCAATGCAAAACTACTGGGCAGTTATCTTCAGTCAGCCTGCAGCAAGGCAAGCCAGAGCAACATCAGTACCGCTAGTGGGGAGTGGAAAGCCAGCATGCATAACAACAATGTAGCAAAAGAGCAAAAAACTATATATGTGGATGAATATGGTTACCGCTTTCCAACCATGAATTTATATTTAACGGTCGTGAAATTAACAGCCACATTACGATAATAACTTCTAATAATCTCTAATGAATTGCATATATGGTTTCTATGCACTCTACAAGGACAAGAGCCAACAGTCTAATAACTATTCAGGGCCACGAAAGCTCAAACAACCACAGATCATTATTTCCAGACGTCTAACTACCGGCATGTAAAGATATTGGACAATCAAATTCCCTACAAATAAACAAACCCTTAGTGTGAGGTTTGATCTCAATCATGGAGAAATCCGAACTTGATGAGTTTTCTCAACATCATAATTTAGGCTGAGTTCCAGTTTCTCTATTACAATATGCAAGACGTGTTAAAGAAAATTATAATTATAGCATATTAAAAAAACTTTACCTTTTCACTTTTTGGAGTAAATACGGCTTTAACGGATTCAAACACCTCCCCAACAGGCCTCGCAGCATCAATCTAAAAAGGGTAGAACATGATTCAAAATCTAGAATAAAAAAATAATAATAAATTTTGAAGGGAAAAAAATGTCCAAAAGTATTGAAGTGTGGAGAGAGAATCAAATACCTTCCGAACTTTCCCTTTGGATTCATAGTATTCAACCACAGGAATACTAGACTCCAAGAAAACCCTAAATCTCTTCCGAATTGTTTCAATGTTGTCGTCCACTCTTCCCTGAATTAAATCCACAAAGGCAATTCATAACGTGAAATTAAATTTTCAAAGAACAGATTACAAGAGAAATTTATCACTTCAAACCTCATTCCTACTTAACAGCCGCCTCTCCATCTCTTCCTCGGGACAATCAAAGAACAGGACAACAGATGGTTCAATGCCTGTCTGCAAAACATCAATGAAATATACAGTTGAATCAAGCACTGCCTGAGATTGTACAACAACCTAAACAACCAATTATACAGAATGGATTTATTATTTTATTTTTTATTTAATAAAAACTATGCCCAGATAAAGGAGAAAATGGCTTACAACAGCTTCAAATGCAGCACGATTTTCCTCATTACGAGGGAACCCATCAATAAGAAATTTTTCATTGCCACTTTCCTCTATTGCTCGTTGAAGAAGCTTTATGGTGACCTCAGAAGGAACAATCTTTCCTTCCTTAATCATGTTTTGAATCATCGTGCTAATTAAACAAAAGAAATAAAATGGTAGAATCAGCAGATATACTATATATTTTGTAAGTGGTGAAGTTGGGACAATGTAATGATGTAGAAAGGAAAGAAACAGTGAGATTTAGCAGATAGCATATGAAAAGGAAGTATTCAAATTTCGAAAAAATCAATACTGGAAGAAAGAGAACTGTATAATTAACTCAGATGTAAAACCTCCGGACAAATGCCAACTCCTTCCAAACACAATGCTAAGAAGTGAGAAACTAAATGATTATAATTTATAACCCAAATGTAATCCAAAGTTTTCAAGTTCTTTATAGCCAAACCACAAGTATTCTTTCCTACATAAATCTCAGTTTACAAGATTAAATAGTGCAAGGTCAAGATTCAATTAATAGCAATAATCAATTATTTCTAAGCAGTACGACCCAATTTTTCATCAAAAAGCATCTAGCAGAAATAGGAAATCACAGGAAATTCAGAATTTCGTATAAGAAATGTGACAACTAGAAGCCATGGAATTTCCAGCCTTTGGCAACTATGCATGAATAAATAAATAAATAAAGACTACATGAAATGAATATACAAGCTTTGGCAACATATGTACGAGGACATATTTCATACCCATTCTCTGAACCAGATTTGATCTCTGCCCGGAGAAGATCACCAGCACTGAGATGAGTATACCCAAAGTGTTCGACAATGTTTGCACATTGAGTACCCTTGCCACTACCTGGCCCGCCTGGTAATTAGAAAATCCAACTACCACTTAGTACCCAAAACAAAATTTAGCATAAAAAGAAATGTAGGATCTTATCGTAAGGAAACTAGAAAAAGAGAATCTACATTTCATTTAATTGTTGAATAGTATACTCACCCAAAACAAAGACAACTGTAGGTTTCTTCTCAGCTAAGCTTCCATTAGTTCCCTGTAATTGCATTTTAATCGTGTAGATCAGAAGGATGCACTAAAAACTCAGGATCAAATAATTCAATTTAAGGAGGAAGCAATGGCAAACATCCCCACAAAACTTCTGTCCAGGAAAATTTTAAGATGGAGATTCTGTGATCTTTCAATTGACATCAACTTCCTCAATATAAGAAGTAAAAACGTAGTCAAATCTTACCTTGATTGGAGCAGCATCAACGACAGACCCCATAACACTGATTTTAAAGTGAACTAACTATCTACACAAAAGCCAAATAAAAATATTTCAAAACCAGGTTTGAGCACTAAAGCAAGGAGTAGAGAACCGGAAACATAAAAACGTGATATGATTTTCATGCTGAAATTAAAAGATAAGTCGGAAGAACATTAGGCTCAATGTATAAAATGTTAATACCTGAATGACATACAATCATATCTCCTTAATCTACTTGGTCTCTAAACTCTCAAACATTGCGGAAAAAAACACTAATCAAAATCTAAACATTAATACGGAAATCAGCTCTGATCGAATGTTCACAGATCCAACTTGTCTGACCGCGGTTATCCATTTAAACAAATAAAACATCAAGAACAGTATAAGATCACCATTTAGGATCCAGAAATAAAGGCATGCAGTACTTCACAACATTCAAAATGCTAATAGTACTGTCGTCAATGAAGATTAGGGCAAAAGGAAAATTAAATATAATCATAATTTAGAGAACAAACAAGCCATAGGAAATGCAAGCCGATAAGCAAAGACTTCTCAGTTCATTCTCAATTTGCCTACCAGAAAAATGGCGGTAAAATATTTCAAAGCCAGATCTAAGCGAGTAAACCCGAAACGAACTAGTTTCAAATAAAAAAAAACATAAGAAAACTCTCAGGAGCTCAAAATTTCTCAATCTTCAGAACGCGAGAAGAAAAACACAACTGGATCCAAGCAGAAACAGGGAAACGAGAAAAATCAACAGCAAAATTAAAGCGAAAACAGGAAGGCAATGCAGAGATCAAGGAAGAAGTAATGCAATGGACAAAGTTGGGAAACAAAAGAGAAGAGATCAAGAATCTTACAGTTGAAAATGGAGCGCGCCAAGGAGAGAGAGATCTGAAGAAGAGGAGGGAAAACGCGGAAATAAAGGGAAGGGTAGTGGATGGTTAAATAGAGAATGGATTGACCGTAAGAATGGGCACGTAAGTGTTGCCTTAAAGTGAGCGTTACGGTCGGTAGAGGGGTATTTCTGTAAATTTCTTTTTTCTTTTTTTTTGTGTATTTTATTTTTGAGAGACGAGGTCGCGTAACTGCAACGGCTAAGGTCTTCTTTAATTCTCTTCGTTTGCTCTTCTTTGAGTAATTTCTAAGGAGCTCGATTAGATCGCAATTAAATATAGTTTGACTGTTTGAAGATGTGGAAATTAATTGTTTTAAATGTTATGTTAAATCCTAAAATTGTTTCGTTTTTTCTTTTACTTTTTCAACAACGTGTGTGTATATATATAATATATCATTTTGATTTCAAATAAGTTGATTATTTTTATGTACATTTAACCAGTTCAATTATATTTTAGTGTCAACATACTGAGCTAACATAAAATATGCATTATCAAATAATATGTTAGAGTTTTGATGATATAAATCGCCAAGGCTCAAAGTTATTGTTTATATTTTCTTTGATGATTGTAAGTTTATTGTTTCCAATTTTATCCTTTCTAAAATATATTAAATAAGAGTATTTTTGATGAAATCTATAATGTGGCACGCATTCAAGTTTTAAGAAATTATCTAAAGCTTGGCCATTATGTTGGTACACTAGTTTTTTTAGTTTTTAGTTTTTAGTTTTTAGTTTTTCTAAATGAAATTCAATTGTAGATGACAGAGTTCTGTCGCCACTTGCAATACACTAGTTTTTTTAATTCTTAGTTTTTAGTTTTTCTAAATGAAATTCAATTGTAGATGATAGAGTTTCATTGCCACTTTGCAATTTTTGAATGAAAGTTGCAACTCATGTCTCTAGAGTTTGGTATTTAACAATTTGGTTCTTGTAAAAAATTTATGTCTCTAAAGTTTAGTATTTAACAATTTGATTTTTGTATTATAAAATTTGTAACAATTTAGTCATTATCACAAAAACTATTATTCAAATTTAATAGCATTGCTTACATCTTGTAGATCAATAAATGGATTAGGGTGTAAACATGTCTTTAAACTAAAAAGGATAAAGTTGTTACTTGACAAAAAAAATTGACACTTCATTTTGATAAGTTTGTTGGACTAGTTTACACATGTTTGATAAGAATTCGGGGTTGCAAAAGAAGGAAAGTCACGCATTGATATAGTGTTTGCACACTCTAATGCCTATATAAAATAATTAAAAACAAAAAAAGTTGGACAATAAAGGCTTAGAGTTTAGGGTTAGAGAATTAGGTTAGACTTACTCCATGAGAGTTATAATGTTCTATTTATTCGTGGTTGACTTAGGGTTTTCTAGATTTTCTTTTGGGTTTCAGAATAAAAGTTTGAGCCACACTCATAAGAGTTAGTCGTGCTTAGGTCACTCACTTTGGTTGGTTATTGTCGAGGTGGCCAAATGGGCCTGTAACCTATGAAATGGCTTCCTTGTGGCCATTTAGGCTCTAAGTATCGTCAGATGGTTGTTAACTAGCCTAGCGTTCTTTTAAGTTGAGGTCCACTTCAACATTTTGAGTCTTTCACTAATGAGTTTCTCTTGAGGTTCAACATATTTTGTTAGATCCAGTTTCATCAATTATAAACATAACAATTTAATGAAGGAACTTTAGTTTGTAAATGTTAATATGTACTTCAAAATTCTTAATAATATAGTCTTTATCATGAAACATACTGTTATTGTTTAATTAAATTTCTTATATACCTAGATTGATAAAGTAATTAAAGATTAAGTATGTTTATAAAGTACAAAACATCAAGTGGCTACTCAATAAAATTTGATATTAACCACCTACTGAACCATGACCATTGGGAAAAGACAACAAAAGTAATCAACATCACATGAGAAAAAATGTGTATGCAGATTGAGGGGGTAAGAAGGCAAAACTTAGGGTTTTTCATATCGTCGACCTAAATTTTGAGTCCAAAATAAAATATGTTCCACATTTTTAAACTATTTTTTCTTTTACCTTTTACTTACTTAATATTGGCATGAATATTATCAAAACAGACTATTGTGCATGCAGTTTAGGACCTCGTCTCGTCTCGTCTCGCTCTTTTGGATTTAGGTTTTTCAGTTCATTATTCTCTCTATTATCTCTCGCTCTCACAGTTTTGAATTTTTTGCTCATCACTCTCTTAATTCTCTTGCTTTGCTTGTTGCTCTGTTGTAGCAAAAGCTCAATATGTGCGCATAGATACTTTAGGCAATTTACAGATGATGATGCAAGCAAAAAGTTATAAAAATAAAAAAAAATTCAAAGAAAAACTAGAATTTTAAAAAGTGAAACATATTACATTTTGGACCCAAAATTAGAGATAGATTATACAATTCACCAAATATTTTATCATCAAAACATTAAAAAAAAAAATAATAATAATAATAATAAAGTAATAATCCAGCCAATTCCTTTATGCTTCGTTTGGCGCCAGAATTTGGATAGAAATGATTTCAAATTTCTATTTACGATGGGAATCAAATTGATTCAAACTCACTAAAATTGAATTTGGATGCACACTAGAACGGAAAAAGAAAATACATCATTTTACTATTTTGCCCTTATCATTTTGAAAATAATTAATATATTTTAATTAAAAATATCAATTACATACAATGAGATATATCATTCAATCAAAATAAATCTATAAATGAAAACTCGTAGAGGGCATCCTTGTTGTCAAGGTTTTCATTTAAAAGAAAAATGAAAATCAAATGAATTCTGATGAAATCCAAATTAAATGAAGTCAATAAATTTTAAAGAAATTCAAATTAGTAAAAATAGAACCCATTGTCTGAGAATATGGTTTAGAGAAAGTTATAGATTTACACAGTTTTGTATAATTCTCTCTCCCACGTAGGGTCGCTAGGTTTTTCTCCTCCCACTCTCATCCTTTATTTCTTTCTTTTGCCAAATCCGACCCCATTTTGGTTGGAAATTTTTGTGGATATTTGAAATCATTTTTGGATTTTAAATTCTGTCTTCACAATCTTCCAAACAAACAGGGGGTTAATTTGGAAATACCCATTCTCTTGTATGTAGTGGAGAAATCCAAGATTGCGAATTAATTAGATAAATGGAAGATCTGTGCTCTGTTAGTAGCCCTAGAAGAATCCTGAGTGTATCAAAGAGACGAAGAGCGTCAGATGAGAAAGCTCCTGGGTTTGGACTATCGGGCGACCATGGCCCTAAACCTTCTGAAGTTTATGGCTTCGTCGGTTCCATTTCAACAGTCGTTGCTACAGGTCCCTTTTTTTTTTTTTTTTTTTTTCCTTTACCTAACTTTGATTTATTGACTCTGTTTATTCTCTGAGCTTAAAGATTTTTCTTTTTCTTGTTTATGGAATAGTTATATACTTGATTTGGGCATATCTTCCAGACTCTTGCCTGCATTCAATTGGAATCTATTACTATCCAAGCAGGTCAGTCTTACAAATCTCAGGCTTCTTTTGTTTTGTTTGATTGAGGGAATGTAATAAGATTAGGCAATCGATGTTGCGTGCAGGTACTGGGCTTTGGCTGTGCCAGTTTTTGTAATGGTTTCTATAGCATTAGCATTGCTGTTCTACATTGGTATTAACTTCTTGTCTACTCCAACCCCAACTTCCTTCCATATCATCTTTGGTAACCCTCATTTTCTATTTCTTTTCCTCTGATTTCATTCACTCTCTTTTATACACCTTTTTGAGATTAGGGTTTGATTCTAAGGAATTTACAATTTTAGTTAAATTACTCGTTATGCTTATGAATTAATGGGACATCTTTAATGTTAGTCTAGTTTATATATATATATATATATATATACACATACAAGGAACTATTTGATAGGTGAATTACAAGAGAGAAATCGAGTTGGAAATTAAAAAAAGATAAGCAATAAAGAGTAAAAGCGCAACCCAAAGAAAGTAGTAGTAAGAATACATAAAACTCTCAAAAGAAGAGGTAACATCCCTAAAAACGCGTACATTTCGTTCGCCCGAATGCATAGGACAAGATTCACCCAACCAAAAAATTTTCCTCAAACCCTAGAAATGGTGGCTCACCAAAACAAAACCAAGTAGATTATAGATAGAATTAGGAAAAGTCACCAACCAAGAGGATGAACCAAAATTAAAAAGATGATTAGGAGATTCAATATTTAAATTACACATTACACACCAAGGAGACAAAAGCATAGAATGTTAAACAAGAATATATGTATATATTTGTGAAAATCATTATCTAGTCTCTATTAAGCTTTCTGAAATCTAGTTTTTCTTTTCTCCAGATGAGTTCAGTAAAGAGCCATCTATCTCTGCTTGTTCAGAACAAGATCGGCCAATCGAACCGATATCTGATATTGGCATCAACAGAATCAACGAGCTTATGTTCAATGATAAGAAATGACAAATAGCTACATAATTGGTCACACCACATGGCTGAGGAAAAAGAAAAATAGAGTTGCACATAAATAGTCCTACGACTTTAAGTTAAAGGATTGATGTCCATGTTAGTTTTCCCCCAATAAGAGAACATTGCAAGGGGGCGAGTGATGGCAGTTGTGGCTTCCTGACTTGAACGTGTAATCTGAAAGGATAGCGGAATGTCACACGACATGATGACACCAGTTTTGGGATCTTCCAACATCCATTGTGCAATGTCGTAGTGGTAGGTCCTAACGTATTTGAAATCGTGGTTTCGCCATCAGAGTGCAGCTTTGTGGATGCTATATGAGGTCAGAAGTTTACAATGATGTCATGTTTCCTCGGTCGCCTTTTGTTCTTTGATTCGAGTCATCTGGGAAACCAACATTTCATATACTTTTTCTTTTAACTGCAAATAATGCAAGTAATTAGGAAAATTTGTGGCGAAATCTAAAATTCGGAGTTCTAAGAATATTTTTGTGAACCAATTCATATTTGCCTTATATTATAGAACTCTTGATGCCGTTATAACTATTGCAAGAATTACCTCGCTGAGTCCTATATCATTCTTAACCGATACCAGCAAGGCTCCATCCGGTCCAAATTGCCTGTATCTTTGTAGTTCAATATCGTCATGATCACAGTTTTCCGTGCTGAAGATTACAGGAGACTCTTTCAGAAGATCACATTTGGAGACTACATTGAGCCATAGATGATTGCCATATCTTTCCTTCATTTCTTTGTAGATGGCGAACTGCAAAACATGGTGAAAGAGAACAATTTTAAAAAAATGGCAATATTTGGAGAAATTTGTATAGATGACCCAAATGAAATTTGGCCTCTTCCCAGATTTTCAACGAAATATGGCCTTCTGCTAGCGTCAACGTCGTGTACCGAACTGTCCCAAAATCGTTATCTAGAGGCACCACACAACTTCCCGACTCTCGGTCTCCACTATCTTCTTTTTTCTTTTTACTATCTTTCCTTTTTTTTTTTCTTCGATTCTTTTTTCTTTGTGTTTTTTTTTATGTATTTCTTTCTTTTCTTTTCTTTTTTTTTTTTTTTTGTATGTCTTCGAACTTACTGGGAATGAACTCTCTGTGACCAACTTTGGTGAGCGAGAGCGAGAGAGACAAGAGTGAGGAAAGGAAGCGAGAGCGATGGCAAGGTTGGGAGACCTGAATGAGTGAGAGGAAGTTGACTGGTCAACTTTACAAGAAATTCCAACCTCGCTCATTTTGGCCTCCCAACCTTGCTCTCGTTCTTGCTTCCTTTTCTCACTCACAATTACTCTTATCTCTCTCTCACTCTCGGTCTTCGAAGTTGGTCGCGTTGAAGTTTGGAAAAGTCACAGAGAGCTCCTTCTTGGAAGTTCGAAGCCATTAAAAAAAAACGGAAGAAATGCATAAAAAAAAACATAGAAAAACGAATCGAAGGAAAAAAGAAAAAGGAAGATAGTGGGGACCAAGAGACGAGAGCAAAAGTCATGTAGGTGCCTTTGGATAACAATTTTGGGGGCAATTCGGCAAATTCACACAACGTTGACGCCAGCAAAAGGCCAAATTTCATTGAAAATCTAGGAGAAGATCAAATTTCATTTAGACCCTTCAATTTGGGCCATTTGTACAAATTTCCCCAATATTTGACCACCTTTGATTGGTTACAAGCGTCCGATTGGTTGGAATTGTTTTTGGATATGTGGTTCATGTCAAATTCTAAGTCTCACAGAAGAGAACATTGAAACTAAAATATCACAACTGTTAATGGTTATTGGATGGTTCTCCCTAGAAAACAGATTAATTTTAGCTATGGAACCGTTCAAGTCAGATTAAAACTTACAATTCACATTGATATGGAGTTTAGCACATTCATTTGCATTTACATATTAGTTCAATCATCAAATCCCACTACCAACTTGAATATAACTTAATTGGTTAAAGCATATACTATTATCGATGAGTTCAAAGGCTTGAATTTCTGAACTCCACAACATGAAATTCAACTCACCAACAACCAATATTGTTTCTATTTGAGGTATTGTATTAAATTTGGAAATGACGATAAGGCCCAGTGATACCTGATCGGAAGGTGAAGTACCACATTCGCCAGATAGATCATGTACAAATAGCACTGCCGTTGGAAGATACGACAGGACAGCAAGTGTCAACTTCTCCAAATTGTTTCTGTCATCTGCAGATCCAGAGGATAGGTTAATTGAAGGGTTTGACATTTATACCGACAGGCAAATTTCTTTTCTTGAGATGTCAGGAAAGATCAGCACTACGTCAAAAGTATAGAGAGAGATTACAAATATAGACATAACATGATCGGTATGTCAATTGAAATATTATAAGGATGTATTTAGTAATCAGTTAGAGTTTATTAAGCTTATTGTTTGCAAATAGAGTGAATAGGAAAGGAGAAAGGTAATATTTCGAGAAATGAATTAAGGCTTGAGAGTATTTTCAAAATTGAAATGGTCCAAGTACCTCAAACACTTGTTTATCTTATATTTCTGTTATCTTTTCATCGTTCAATATATTCAAGTTCTATCAAAATGTCAATAATGTAGAGGTTAAATTGCAAATTTGATCCTTATGATTTAGAAAAAGTTATAATTTAATCGTTATAGTTTCAAAAGTTATAATTTAACCCGCATGGTTTTGATAAAACCTCATAATTAGTCCGCATAGTTTGACAAAATTCTCATAGATGGTCTCTAACATAGGGGCCAAATTCTAATTATAAACCATGAGAACCAAAATTTAACTTTTTCCAGGGGCCATATTTCCAATTTAACCTAATATAAATATGGATACTAACCATCTATAAATGTAATATCAGGTTTCAATTTAATTTATCAAGTCATACATTTTTCCACAATTTTTCCAAAAAAAAAAAAAATCCACCGACACGATATTGATATTATTTCATAAATTTGAGAGTACCCTATTTCTGACGTTATAGACATTTGACTCATTTTAACTGGCCCCTTAACTAAGTAGATGAGATGCCACGGGACTGGCACTTTAGTTCATTGCTTGGGGATTAGAAGGGAAAAGAAAAATTGAAAGTTATCGTTGTCGGCCAGAAAATATCCAAAGCATTAAGTAGAATTACCATCAGATCTTTTCAGAAGCCCAGGAGTATCTGTTACCTGCAATCAGATCGCAGAAGGGAATAAATTGAATAGAAAGGAGAAAGAGATAGAAGTTATACATGTTCGAGAGTAAAATACCACCTGAAAATGTTGGTAGTTTAGGACTATATGACCCATCAGTATTCCTCGTGTAGTGAATGGATAGTTACAGATCTAATGGAAAACAATAGTAGTAAGAAAGATCCATCAAGACTCAGGGCCAACATTCTCCCCACTCTCCAGTACTTACTTTGTAGCCACGTAAAAACATGTTTGAAAGTGATTTTGAATTGTTAAAACCAATTTTATCGTGTTAAAATTAACTGCAAAACATGCTTTTAATCCTTCAAAATCTATTTTTATAGTAAGAAAATTGTGTTAAAGTGTAAACTCAAACATTACGTTAGATTTTGAATGATTAAAGACATGTTTTGGAATATCTTTAAACATGACAAAAGTGATAATAACCATTAATCACTCTCAAGCACAACAATAATAGTGAATATGTACACACCTCAGGCTTCCCAGTAGAGAGGATCCGAACCAAAGATGACTTCCCAACATTGGGGGCTCCAACAAGACAAAGGGTTGGTTTATCCAAGTCTACAACTGGCATTGCCCGTAAAGTCTGATGAATTGTGTATATCAAATATCATTGTTAATAAATGTAGAATCCAAATTTTTAACAGCTGGCAGATTTAGATGACCTTAAGCAAGAAAAACAGCTCGCTGGCTTCCAAAAGCGTATTAAAAGATTGAGTATGTCATTACACCAAAAGTGTAATGGCCAAGCGACATTGATTAGAAGGGAAGATGTTAACCAGAGTTTCTATTCAATGATAATTATAAGGGAGAACGATACGGAATTGCCCCAGTGATATCACTTCATAAGTATGATATTCAATTAGCCATTGCAGAAAGAAAATAATAATAATACCTTTGCAATATGCAACAGATCATCAACAGCTTTTGCGTGATGAATATAGACTTCTTCCACTTTCTTCATACCCTGCATTTAAAATATCATTATGTGAAATTGATTTCACAGATTTCGAAAGAACGCACCTCATTAAGGAGAGAACTAACCGCACTAAGACTTCCCTCAGCATCCCGCTTTGATATGGACTGCAAAACGAACATGAAAATACGATTAAAAATAAACTTTCTTCTTCACTTGAAAACTAATCAAGGCAAGTAAACAGATCTCTTTTGCTACGTTTTGTTTTGCCAACTCAAAATTTTCCTCCCTAAAAAACTGCTCCTTCTAAAGTATGAGTGCTTTGACAAATTTCATACGTTAAAACGTGGTGAAAATTACACCTACACAACCTAAAATCTACAAGATTTAACTGAGGAAAACAAAGAAGGAACCAATGACCAGAAGTTGAAAAAAATAAAACATAAAAAGGAAAATCTTAACCTTTGCACAGAGAGAAGCATGCTCCTTCCCTGTAGTTACCACTTTCTTCCTTAAGGTATCAACCTTTCTCAAGACCTGTTAAATGTTAAATGTACAAACGTTACTTAAAAGATGATCCTATACAATAATGTTTGCTATGGAAGTATTCTGTCATAGGATCACATGTAAATTTCAATAGATTAAGGTTTGAGGTTTAGGAAAATGAAGTATTATCAACCAAGAAAAAGAACGAGAACTCATTAACATGGCTCACAAGATAACTACTTTCTTCACATAAGCAACCAAGGAAGACACATTAAATTGTAATTTTGAAAATAGATTTCAAGCCTTCCAAAGTTTAAATCTATTACCACAATAATATCTATGTAGATTTTAAGAAGACCATAGCAAAAGTTGCTAAGGTCAAAATCAGTGATTCTAATTTCTAATTATTAGAAGATTATAAGTTTGGAAAATAATTCATTATTGAGGGACAAGAACAATAATAACACATTTATGCTGCAAAACGTACATAGTGCCGCTTCATGAAATACCTCTTCATACTTTCCATCTCCAAGTGTCAACTCAATGAGAGAACATTCATAAGGGTGAAGATATTCTTTCTTTGGAAACTCTTCCAGGTATGTTCTCAAGGGAACTGCCAACTCCTAACAAAGGAAACAAGATGTTACGATATTAGCTTTTACAATATTTCATTTACAATTACAATGCACCAGAGTACTTCTTTTATATCAGTTGAAAAGCTGACTGATAATTGGGATAAGAACAAACTTTCATCAGTGTATCAAGCTGCTTAGCGCCCCTATTTCTCTCCCTCTTTGCAATATTAGCTATTCCTGAAGAAGAATAAAAGAAAGTCAACACAAGCAGAAGGTTGTTTAATCCGGTATCTTCCAAATCAGTTCACAAGATCGCCAAACAAACACTGAAACAGAAACGCATGCTACTAAAAGTACCCTTCGTAGGGCTAACCCTCTTTGCCTTCTTTAGTGCAGAATGGAAAATATCAATAGATGGCATCACCATGGGCAGCTTTTGAAATGCACCCACGCTCTCAAGATTCTTTGATGGTTGGTCTTTTTCCTGGAAAACCAGAACATGAGACAGTAGCCATATTCTTTCAATTAGAATGGAAGTAAAACACCATGCCGGAAGAGCTAAACATGAAGTTAGATCCTCCAGGTGAAAATGAACAAGTAGTAAAAACTAATGGAAAGGGGTAAGAGGAAGAGACAGTATGACATGCTAATATGACAAACATTGCAAAACAAATGAGATACTGAGCATTCTAATCAACAAAATCAATTTCAGTTTAAGGTGAATCATTCAAACTAATGTCAGAAATCTTGTCTTTCTCTAATCTTGTTCTCTAAAAGTAGAGTGAAAATCGATTGAACTCCAGAGTTTTGCCATTTCTGTTTATAACAGGTAGCATATTTCACTTGCATCAAATTAAGATGTACAATGCCACAACTTCCGAAGTAAAATATATGACAAAAGAATCAAATACCTTCGGTTCATTTTGATTCTTTGTTTCAGTTTTCGGTATATAACTACCACGGACAACGTTATATGTTTCAGTTTGAATCGACCTACAGAAGCATTGATTTGGATAAATCCTAGAACTCTTAATCACATGCATACCTGCATAAGAAGAAGACAAATAGCAATTATCAGAAGTCAGCCAAAGAAAACAAAATGAGAAAACATTCTAAAGATAACAACTAACGTAAAAATGAGTACGAGAAGATAATGAACGGGCAATACATCACAAGAATGGAAACAAAAAAGTACTAAACTCTCTAGCATTCTATCTTGCTACTTGTTCCTAATCCACTGGCGTAAAAAATTGACTTCAAAACGAAGTGAGAAAACAGATTTCGAACGAAAACCAAATTATCTTTCAAGAAACTACGAAACGGCGGCGGCGTCCATCAACTTCAATTTCAACCACACAATAGTAGTCAGGAAAAGCATAAGTTCATCATCCTCCTGAACAATATAATCAAGCACGGGAGAGTAAAAAAGAATTACAAAAAAAAAAAAAAAAAAAAAAAAAAAAAAAGAACCATGGGGAACATTGAAGCTTCGGATGATGAGGCGTTTAGTCGGAGGGCTCTCGCAGAGCTGGAAGACGGTTCTGCAAGCGCCATTCATTCCGACGAAGCTTCTCCGGTCAGGTCCGTAACTCCATGGGAGGGGACTCACAGCTTATGAAGGCGATATCTATTGCTGGTTTTGAAAGTGCCGAACCTCCAGACTCGGCTAAAGTTCTGTTCGCGGATATTATTTTTCTAAACCGTAGAAATTAGGTTTTTGTTTTTGTTTTTTACCTTTTAAATATTATTTTTGTCCTAGACTTTAAAGATTGGTTGAATTTTAGCAAGTCTTTATAATTTATATTTTTAATAAATTTTAAATTTAATCTATGTTATTAGTTTATTGTTGATTTTTTCTTTAAGAAAATAATTTATTAATATTTTTACTATCAATTTTGAAAATACATCCTCATATTGTATTTTATTGCATGAAAATTATTAATATTATTTATGGTTAGTTTTATACATAGCAAAACGAGCTAACTTTTTTTACAAGTATAGCAAAATGACAAAAAGTAGTCTACCGCTATCTATCTATGATAGACATTAAGCACTAAAAGATTAAGCAGTATATTATTGTCTATCAGTTTGAAATAAAGATTTTGTTATATTTGAAAATACTTTCAACCGTTTTGTCATTTAAAATAATTACCAAATAATTTCATTAACTTTAAGGGACTAAATTTAGGATTTATTGAAAGTATAAGGACAAAAATTGGACATTTAAAAGTACATAAACTAAAGTTGAACAAAGCCAAAAGTATAACGACCAAAATGATATTTTCCGCTAAGTTTTTTTTTAGTACAACAATTGTGGCAATCGGATGGAACTTCCAACATCAAAAGGAAATGCATGATAATTTAAGAACTTCACCTCATTAAGAAATTAGGTTTAAACTTAAAAAGAAAAATATAAATTTCCTAAATTTTCGGTTGTGTCAATTTAAACTTTAAACTAGCAAAATTTCATTGTCTATCTGCGATAGACCTCAATAGATCGCGATAGACTACTATTTGTGTTACAATTGACATAAATAGTAGTCTATCGTGATCTATCACGATAGTTTTGTCATTTAAGATAATTTCTCATAATTATATCATATTGAACTATGAATTTTCATCCATTTATAATTATTAGTTCAAAATCTAGAGGTGTAAATTAAAATTCTCAAACTTAAAATATATTTTTGATTTTTTGACTTTAAAATAAAAAATGAAAAATAACCTATAAACTATAAAAGTTATTACTAGAGATGTCCACTTTTCCCATGGGACTTACCCCGTTCCCCATCCCTGCCTCATTAAATTTTTTTCTTATATTTATTATAATAATTTAATCTTCTGTTATCATTATATTTAATTTTCAAAATTTATTGTTTAATGGTCAACACAATGAATATGTTTAAATTAGTGTAAAAACAAAATATGTTTGAATTATAAGTTTAGATTATATATATGAATAGTTTAATAAATAATTATTTCCTTCAACTTAAAAATTTTGTGTAATTTTTCTTTAAATTTTAACTGTTCATCTAAAACTAATCATATTAGAGTTTGACCATTTAAATAAAACTTTTTTTTATAACAGTGATTTATGTTAATTAATTTTTTAAAAAAATCAAATGAAATTTTTTTCCTATTTTCCGCGGGAATCCCTATCTCAATTTTGGTGGAGAATTTGGCGAGAAGAACGGAGAAGCCATCCAAGCCCCAACCCTAGACATTTCTCGTTATTACATGTTTACCTTCCAACTTTTGATTTAGGTTTAATTTAAATATTTTTTTTGGTAGCTTTTTAAATAATTATTAGCAATTGGGTTTTTAGTAAATCAAGTAAATTAGTTTTTAAAATATTTTGTCCCTTTTTAGGAATAGTGTTGGTAAATGAGAATACTAAATTATTGTGGTTCAGATATAAGCACAACTCGAAAAATCAATAATCAACCATAATTTGAATGTTTTTAGTACACTCTTAAAACGATTTTTTTAGTTCAACTACAATTTTAAAATAATAAATAATAATAATAATGATAATAATTTTCAATTTTTTATTGTTTATGGTTGGGATTTTGATTGACATCAAATGGAACTCCAGCCTTACCATTATCAAAATACAGGTATAATCTTCAACCAAAAAATACAATATATAAAAATCCAATATATTATCCAACAAAAAAAATTAACATAATTATTACTAGCAAACTGGACGTGAGAGATGACCTAGAATAGAAATAGCCATGTTGCAACCAGAAAACTAAGGAATGCAATTCAAATAAAGTTGCAAACCCAATGAAAATATATAAGGCAGATAATATATATTATACATTACATGGGGAATGCAAGATCACCACAGCCATCATGCAAGTATCCCATTGTTCACATATCAAAGTAACTAAAAATACATCAGAACAAGATGACTACTACAAAAGAATAGTAATAAATCCAACAAATTCAGCTAATATCATACAAGGCGTTTGATATATCGACCTCAACGTGCCCACGACACCGAATCGATCTCGTCCCTAGCTGCCTTGTAGAGCTCAAGCCTCTTTGAACATTGCTGCCTTCTCTCCATTAGTGCAGGGTCTTCATCCAGTAATTGTGAAAGCTGCTTGGCCTGATAAATTTGATAAATAATAAATGATGATTCTAAAGTTCTCACAAGACCAAAAATCATTAGTCTCCCAAATTAGTCTTGAGAAAAAGAAAAACCTCACATTCAAAAGCATTGCTACCCAAGTAAACACAAAACACTAAGAGAATGATAGCTCTCTATGGGTTTTTCTTGAGTTCAAGAGTGGAGTTTCGAACCTCGAATCTCTCTTTGTTGAGGATATATACCAAAACAGTTAGCTATGCTGAGGTCAGCAAGCAAATCTCAACAGTTAACCAATGTAGCTCAATAATTATAGCATCGATGGTCATGCAAGTTCGAATTCCCTACCCCACAATTATAAGGCTAAAAATGACATTAAGATTACTAACTAATAGAATCTTAAAAGATGATGATTGACACACTCTAGACTTCATAGTTATGTGTCCCAGGCCATCTAATAAAATTGGCAAGAAAAGGGAATTTCTTAATTTGAAAAGAGAGAATAAAAAAGCATACCTCTTTCTTCCCTAACAGTGTGTAAAAATGATTAAGTAATGATTGCTTAGCTTCCTTGACTTGGCAATAAACCACAGCCTTGGGGATAGTATTCCTCAAAGTGTCTGATACCATTCCTACATACGAGGAAACGTTGGATCCTATTCGCCGAAAATGACCCTCAGAGTATCGATCCCCTGTCGAGGCAGTAGCTGCTGCTGCTGCTGCCGGGCCTCCAGCTTTCTCAATCTCTTGAGGAAGTCTTCGAAAGAAATCCACTGTCAAGTACGAAGACTCCATGTCAACAAGTCGAACCACCGTCTTCTTACTCTCTTCACGAAATCTTTCCAGGGCCTCATTTGAAGCAGCAGCTATCTCAGCTTGTAAAGTGGGAAAGCGCTTTAATTCCTGATAGTCCATACCAAAACATGGCAATTCAATATATACACATATATATTCCTTGTAAAAGATTCTCATAAGGAGGACTGCATAAGCCAGATGCACCATAATATTTACCTGTGTTTCTCCAATAGACTTCCTCACAAGTTCTTTTAAAACAAAGTGAACCTAAATGAAAGTTTCATATGTTAATAGAGGCTCTAAAAAATGACTAATTGGTAAAGACTAACAATGACGTCCAATTGGATGAGAAGCTAAAGGAGTGACTTACAGCATCCACAGAAGCTTCAGCTGGCCCCCTGAAATAATTCAGGGCTCCCTCAATTAGACGTCGGTAACCTTGCTCTGGGGCGATCAAGTGAGGTTGATAACCATCTGCCTCTGAAACAATTTTCCTCACATTCTGCATGGAAAGATGGCGATCAAAAGGAAGCTTTCTCAAAGCAGCAGGAAGCTGATGGTCGAAAACCCCGTATATACGATCACCTCCAGGTCGCCTAGTAGAATAATATACAAATAGATCATATCTTTGCCTCTAAGGGAGAAAGTCAAACAATATATTGTGATTTGTTCACAAAAATAGAACCTACATTCAAAATATTGAGAGAAAAATCATAGGGTAGGGAGAACAAAAAATTTACAAATACTTTACCCTCCTTCCAAATGCTCCTTAAAAATTCGATCAAAAGCACGGCAAAGTTCCAAAATAGTATACAATTGAGCCTGAGATAAAATAGGTAAGTAGAAGGTAGTGTAACAGTAAAAAGCATTTTACAATTTATAACAAGAGCGATAAGTTGCTCACCCCAGCATCAACAGCAATAGGCCTGCCAAGATGATCCATCTCAGACTCAAGTTCATCAATGCTTTTGTTAATCAAAGAAGTGATACTGGGTATACGAGCTCTAATCACGGACTCCAAATGCTACAAGAACAAGAATACACCATTAATAAAGATGATTTTTTTTAGCAAAACAAAAGTTATACTGAAAGGCAATTAAATCAGAACTTAGAAACAAACCTTTGATAAGAGCTTAGCAAGATACTCTGAACCCATTTTATTTGCCAAGTGTCCATAGTCGGGACTAGTTGCAAAGTACTCACGCTCCTTACGCCTAGCAATAATCATATCTATGTTTTTGTTTATGTCAGCTTGAGACCGGTTCACTATACCAACCCATGGGTGTTGTAGTCGATATGATCTTCCTTCCAAAACCTTTAGAAATAAAAACGAACATATATTTTTCAATTCCTCCTTTAAACAAAAGCATATATCTAATGCATTGATACAAAGAGTGGGAATTATAAGCAACGGAAAATATGAAGTACAACTTCGAACCTCTGAGCATTCTACATACTCATTAACAATTCAATCTTGCTGCTATAAAATTTCTCCTAGCAAGACTTTAAAACTAATAACAGGATGAAAACTTACATCCAAAGCATTAGTTCCTTTGTCCATCAAGTCAAGCTTCGTCAACACCCCAAAAGTTCGTTCCCCTACTCAAACCACAATAAAACAACATAATCACAAGCTTGAAAAGCTACAAATTTTACAAAAATTTTAAGGAAAGAAAATGAAAAAAGAAGAAAAGAAAGGGAACTAAGCATACCAGATGGGTCCACTTCCCTGGCAAGTTTTATGGCATCAGAAGTTGCTATGTCTTGATTGGCCGGAGATATTGCTAGAATAATGCAATTAGGCTGCAAAAGATATATGCACAACACAAATTCACATTTGGTGTCACAACATCCATTATTAAAGCAGCAAAAGAATGCAAACAAAATATATGTTTCCACTATCAACATTGCAAGTGAGGAGAAGTATAAGTCAAATACGTTGAGCAGAAGTTATGGACACTGGAGAAGGTGAGCACCATAACATGATCATAACAGGATCTATGATGTGGTTGTAAAGGTAAACAAAAACAGAGAGTATGAGTACCATAACTTGAGTACCCACAAATCATTGTTTCATGCAAGGCCTGACTACCCATCACATAGTAATTATTACTGAAAACGAACATAATAATCTCACTACCTTCTCGACGTAAGTTCGAACCATGGACTCGATGTCTTCGACGATGCTTTCAGGTTGTCCCTCTAAATTTAAAAAATAGAAAATACATCTATAATTAAAAATACACAAATCTTGTTGAGCCAAAATATTAATCAGCAGAACATATCTACATACCTACTGCAACTTTTGTTAAACCAGGCAAATCAATAAGAGTCAGGTTGACAACTGAAAAATGAAAGACACTTGGTGTCAGAACATTTCAATATCAACGTAACTACAACAGCCTTATAAGAGGTTTGTATAAAATAAATACACTCGAAAGGCAGGACTATAAACCGTTAAGAAACCAAGAAATAGAACATTTCAATACTAAACTTCCAGATACAACTAAAGAGCTGCCAAAAAGTAAAAATAAATAAAATAAAAAAGCATGGAAAGTAACAAAAACTATCTTGCAGAATAAATGTACTTTTAAGATCAAACATAGCAAGGAAAGAAGGAAAATTTTAAAAACAATAATAATAATAATAATAAATAATAATAATAAATAAAAAATTACTATAATTATAAATTGAATTAGTAAAGTAACAGTGAACACCAACAAATTGAACGAGAGGAATCACAAAGACATGTAATAAAATCAACATTGTTCAGGCAACAGTGGAATGAACAAACTCCCACACCATGGTAAATGAGCCATGACAAATAAACAGGCAAAAAACCACAAACCATTCGGAGAGTAAATGCTAAGATGAATGGGAACTGGGGATATCTGTTTTGTCCTCCCAGTTACTCTGTCAGTCTCGTCTTGAATTTCTTTACGGACCGCGGCTGCAGCACATTACAAGAAGCGGAAAAGATGAATTACAACAAGCTAGAACAACAAATGGGAAATTACTTACAAAGACTAGCAATTCGGAACACATGAAATCACTAGTGTACAAATATGCACATTTAATCACATATCATAAACAATAAATCTGAAACTACCAGTCAACATGAGCATAGCTAAGTGGTAATTTGTATGTACTCCTTCCTCAACATCGACGGATCAAATCCTTATACCTCACATTTGTTGTACCAAAAAAAAAAAGCTAAATTACAAATTTAGTCCGTGAATTATGAGAATTGTGTCTATTGAGTCCCTAAACTTCTAAATTTACAAATTTAGTCCTTGGACTTTGATATCTTTTAAATTCAAATAGATTAATTAATTTTAGAAATTTTCAAAATTTTCAAAAAATTTCAAGACTTATTAGACACAAAATGAGAAGTTTAGAGACCTTTTAAACACTTTTTGAAAATTTAGAGACCAAATAGACACACATAACAAAGCTTAAAGACTAAACTTGTAATTTAACCAAAAAGAATCAGAAACTAACTATTATAGTATCATAGCAGAACCACATCGAAATGGCCATCATACCGAAGTCCGTAAATCTCCTCTTAGGAAGATGAAGAAACTCGGCATACTCTTGCGACCCCTCCTCTGTCTTGTGAAGCTGCAACACTAATGGCCGTCGCGTTACTATCCCTGCAATTATCCAAAAGCAGCCCAGTCAAGCAATGTATACTAACTTGTACACTATGCAAACTTATAGGAAACCTAAAGGATCAAATTGCCTTACCTGAACCTCTCGGAAGAAAATCGCGGCCAACGATACTTTCCAGAACCGAAGATTTTCCGGAACTCTGTTTTGGGAGATAAATAAACTGAACGGTCAGAAACAACGATACATCCCACGAGAATTATTTCTTACGAAAAGCAATGGTTCAGTTTCATTAGTGAAAACCTCTTCCATCTCCCCAAAACCCTAACCATAAACAAATTCTTCAGCAACCTAACTCCACTTTGAAAGACAAACGCCGAAAGTTCTCCCGTCGACAACAATTCCTCTAAATTCCGAGAGAATTACCAATACTTGCCACAGAAGTAACAAAAGAAGAAAACGAAAATCAAGAGAAAACAAAGAGAGAGAGAGAGATGAAAGAACGAGCTACAACCTGGCCACCGACAACAGCAACAGAGGGAAGGGCTTCCCAGAGAGAAGAAAAGGTGTTATCACCACCGCCATAGTCACCGAGCATAGTACAAGCTCTCTGAATCCGATTCACCAGCCCAATCAAGCTCTCCATGGTGGTCATCTCAAAATCAACCGAACAGTCACCTCGAAATCAAAGATACAAAACCCACAAACAAGAATCAAGGCTAAAGGAAACGGGAGAGAAATTGAGGAGTGTTCAGAGGAATCGAAAGTATGGGAGAGAAGATCGAAGAGCTGAAGAAGAAATGGACTTCGGTTGCTCGCCACTTTAGCTTTTTGGACAGTCGTCAAAGGCCCGTTGAAAGCGGCTAAAATACGCATTGCTTCTGACAGTTGTCTAAAATACACCGCGTGTGCAACGCACGTGTGGTTTTCAAATTTTGAAATTTTGAATATGTAGAAAGTGAATGTTGCAATGGTGGAGCCCACCGGGAAGGCGAATTCTAGAAAAAGAAAGCTCGTTGATGTTTTAATTTGTTGGTTATAGGGATTGCCATTCCCACAATTCTATTTTATTTTATTTTATTCATCGTTTTGTTTACGGTTTGTCCGCCGGCTCGCCCCGCCCCGATCCGGCCGCTTTCTATAATTTTACTCATTTTTTAAAAAAATATTTATACATTAAATTTGGCACTGTCTCTTAATTTCATCAATTATGCATTAAATTTGGCAATGTCAGTTTTAATTTTAAATATACTTTTTTATTTAACCTGCTTTTTTTTTAGTTCAACTATCATATGAAGATTCAATTCGAGAGAGGTTCATATGTGTTGAATTCTCCCGTCCAATGTAAGATTTAAAAAAGAAAAAAAAAATTCATTTAGCTGGTTAAAATATATGTTCGCAACCTTTTCCTGAGTCATTGTTTTTTCGAGAATCTAAACGATCGAAATCTTCAAATGTCGAAAATTATAGTTAATTTGAAATATAAATGTTTGCCATTTTATTATCATATTTGTTTTGAATGAATAATTTATAAGAGTGTTTGAAAATATTTGAATAACTATGTTTATTTTGCATAATTTTTATATGAAAATGTCTACCAATAATGTTGTTAATAATTTTTAAGTGATTTACAGAATATTTTAAGGGATGTTTTCAAAAATAGCAAAATGAGACAAAATATTTACAAATATATAAAAATTTCATTATCTATCAGCGATAGACTAAGATAGGCTTCTATTACTTGAGACGATAGAAGTTTATCACGGTCTACCAAAGATAGACGGTAAAATTTTTCTATATTTGTAAATAGTTTGATCTTTTTTCTATTTATAATAATTTTTCATAATTTTTAAATCTAACTTAAATTTATATTATATTTTGGTATTTATTAATTTAATATTAATTAATTAACAAAAATAACTTTAAAAATCAACAATTGTACAGAAGAGAAGTCACTATTCAAAAGGTATAATAACAAAAATAACATTGTGCTTTAAATTTCAATTGAAAATAAATCAAATACTACTCAATTCAAATAAAGTTTATACTTCATATCTATGTGGAAAATATAAATATGATCAACGACAAAAATAGAAAAGAAGAGTGTAAAGAGTAAAGATGTTATTTGAAGATACTTTATACATCGATATCTTAAAAAAGGATAAGTATATCTTAAAGATATCCATGTAAAAATATATGTTGTTATAGGCATCGAAATTAGATAAATATCTCATATGGGCATCTCAAGATGTCTGATATTTCATATTGCTATTGTCTTTTAGCCAAGCTTTGCGAAAAATCAAAAAGGTCAGGCCGATAGCCAAATCATATGTAGAGATACGATTCGGTATCAGAATCGGTCAAAAGTTTCACAAAGTTAATATGAGATTAATAATCTATATTATTAAAATGCTTATATATTTATATATACTGAAAGAATTAATATGACGCACTAGAAAATAATTAATATGACGATTTTTTGTTTTGTTAATTTAATGCATTGCACAAATGTAATTAAATTGGAAAATAGTTAGAAATAGACATTCATATTCCTTTTTTCTGAAAGGAACGAAGAAATACACTCAAATAATTATGGAATAGGGACGTCAAAAGCTCCCCATCAAATAATCATTTAACTTCTTATTTTTAGTTTTTGAAAGGTATTTTGCTTCCTTTCAATTTGTCCACTGTAATATTTACATATTTTAAAGAAATGTTTGAATTTTGGACCAAATTCAAAAAACAAAAACATGATTTTGAAACCTTTTTTTTTTTCCTTTAGTTTTCAAAATTTAGCTTGTTTTTTGAAATTTTTAATAGATGGGATAACAACATAGGAACTTCAAGTGAATGTAGTATAAGCTTAATTTTCAAAACCCAAAAATTAAAAATCAAATAGTTATAAAAAAATGAAACCTAAAATGTATATGCACTCTAAATAGTGAATAAAAATGTTTTATGTCACAATATATATGTATATATATGGGCAACAAATAAGCATAATTTATTGATTAATATAAATGCTACCATATCATGTGGAATACAAATCAAAATGTAGCAACTCCAGAAAATATTTGGTAAAACATGGATCATGAATTTACAACTTTGATCTCTTTATGGCTACTCTTGGCATTTGAATTTAGAAATTTCAAATTCAGAGGCAAATTTGAACGTGTGTCAACCTAGACAGTTGCATAAAATAATATTATTATTCTGTTCTTACAAAAGTGGATCAATCCTGACTATAAACTAGTGTCGGATATTCTGGACTCCACATGTTGTTCTTCACAAACTCCAAAATTTCCTCCTGGAAGAAAAGAAAACATGAAAATTGGATTATTCCTTGATGATGTTATCGACTTATAATTTGCATTAGGTTATAAAAATCATACGACAGACAAGCCACTCTATCGAACTTAAGCATAGTTCAATGGATAAGACATCAATTATCATTTTATAAATAGATGTATGTTTGAACCTCTTTTCTAGTTCAAAATGTGGGGTGAGAGACTTAAATCTTTAACCTCTTAATCGATAGTAAATGTTTTAATCAATTCAACTAAGTTTAGGTTGAGTTATTGCAATTGTTTATCGAACAAAATGCAAAAATCGCTAGAAACAAGATTAGGAAAGTTTCTAACAATAGAATCTACCTTGCTAAATTTTCGGAGTTCTCGAGCATCGACGCCACGGTATCCTTCGACAAGATCCTCTTCTATGGCTTCCATAATAACAGCCGCTGCAATTTCCTTTGTAATATCACGGATGCTACAAACAAAAACATGCTCATGAAACTTCCCACTTTCTCATCTCAATCAAAGAGAAATATTTAAACATCATATAAAGATGATGAATTTACCTAGAAATTGACGGATAAATAATTCCTTCGTGGACTTCATCTTCAGTCATATATGCAGCCAGGCTGTTTTGTTACAAATGGAATGAAAAACAATCATTATTGTCAGAAGCTGTTATGTTATTAATTTAATGAGAAAGTTCACAGATTATATCTTGTAGTTGGTATTCTTCATACATTGTAATATTGTATGATGCATCACAAGCATGCTCTAAATTAGAACATGAGTACTTCAATAAGATATTGAATTAAACCCAAGTTCACTTCATAAATCCAACTTTCTTCTGGCATTATTTTAGTTGCACAACCAAGAAACTCTCAAATCACCATTCAGTTGCTGAGTTTACTTGGTTTCCTCAACTCTCCACTGCCAGTAAACATGATCAATGCCTCATCAAACACCAAAAGACATCCAATACAAGGCAGTTGAAAAACGATGATCCTAATTTAGTTTTTTCAACGTGTGGATTCGATTAACCATTGAGAGGTTTCTAGCTTCTTTTTGGAAGCTACAGGTTTTTTATTTAGGGATTATAGTTTTATACACTTCGGATTTTATCTCTTGAACAAGCCCGTTTTCAAGGAAAATAAAATGAGAAGAAAGCTCTTTTCAAATGGCCAAGGGAAACCTTCAAAACCGACAGAAAAACGGCCATGCACAGACACCATCATGTCTGTGGGACTAGGCGTTTAAGATGATGCACTCATAGGTAGGAAATACCAAGAACGTAGATACTTGGTTTAGCATTGACAATTTCACGTGTACTTGACGAGAAACAGAGAAGGTAGGGTCAGGAATTTGAAATTGTGAAGCTAGCTCCTTGTTCTCAACTGAACTAGTTTCCTCACTTGGGAAGTTTCTCTATTAAATACACAAATGAGAAACATTCTTGCGGGTAATGAAGGAGTAGAAGCAAATAATGTAATAGTTTCAAGGTAAAGGTATTGGGATGGATTTAATCTTGCAGTTGCATTTAACCTTGGAAAAGCACAATGCGTGCTAATTGTATCTTCCAAATTTTGATCTCCACTATTTTCTATAACTGGTAACTAAATGCTTTACATTTAGCTGTGAAGGCCAATGGCCTTCCTGAACTGTTATAGTTGCACTGTAATTAGCACGGCACTGGAATAAGCATTCAATTACTAGTTATAGAGAATAGTGGAGATATTAAAATTTGGAAGATGAAATTAGCATAGCATTGTACTTTTCTCAGGTTCCAGGCAACTGCAAGAATAAATCCATCTTAAGTGGTTGGAAGCGGTTGAAGTAAGCCAACTTGTGCATAGAGCCCAACTGATTAAGACATTACATCCTAGGAATCTCTACCTTCACATGTTGAACTCATACAAAGAAAGTTGTTGGAGTGGAGATGAACGTGGAGGTATCAGTTCCTTCAAATATTAGTGAGGTAATTTAGAACTACTCTACGTTTTGATGGTGGTAGGAGGTTGTTATTCCTTCGAACATCAAGAGGAGTTTTGGCATCAAAGGTATACGAGAAAAGTGAATTTTCATTTGAACGCACATCCTAGGGAGTTAAGAAATATCTCTCTATGGTGATCCACTTCGTGTATCAAAAATTGAAAAGATGTTAATCGTTTGTTTTTCTACAAAATCCTTTCCCCCATGAACTTTGGCAGAAGTAATCTATTGGAAGTAAAAGTATCTTTCCCTATACGAAGAAATTATTCCTACTGAATATGTTTTGTGGTCATTCGTCTTTTGTACAAGGCTGAAAATTCTGCGACTCAAATGCTATTAGATCTAATGTCAAGAAAGGTTTTAAAAAAACTAAGAAATTATTTAAGAAATAAATAAAGTCTCTTGTATTCTAAAAGAAGGGCTGTTTTCAAATATAAGAAAATGAACCAAAATATTTACAAATAAGGTCTCTTGTATTCTAAAAGAAGGGTTGTTTTCAAATATTCTTAAATGAACCAAAATATTTACAAATATAGCAAAATTTGCAACTGACTACTATCGCAAATAAACTGTGATATTTTGCTATTATTTATAAATATTTTCAGTAGTTTTGTGATTTAAAATAATTTCTCCAAAAAGAATTATAATTATTCTCCCTCATTTTTATGCCAATTCAAGAAAATGTTATTTTTAATGCCTCTCTTTGACTAGGTTTCGGAGCATTTCCGTGTGGATCACACTTATCAGTGAAAATTTTCTTTTAATCCAGAAAACACAAAATTCCTTTTCCAGCCAATGAGTTCTTTATTGCTACTCCACCTGCAGCCGCAGGAGGTTACACTACTATTTTGAAAAATGACTAGATTCCATCCTTCTAAAATTTTAGGAATTGTTCCTCAGAGGTTTGCATCAACAAAATTTGATCTACAAAAGCTTGAAAGAACAGAAGCCTTACCACTCAGCAGCAGCCTGCAGCATGCCATCAGATACGATAGGAGAGCCAGATAGAAGCGTACCGAGCCCAATACTACACAAAAATGCATCCAGACATATTAAAAACTTCACATCTCATAAAATATTCTCTTTATTGCCATTACAATGTGCAACTTGGCAAACTAACCCTGGGAAAAGATACATGTTGTTTCCTTGGTTGCAGTGGCCAATGTGACCATTCCCTGGAGAATATTGCAATTATATTAGAGCACTTTCTAAAAGACTGTAGAAAGAAAAACATTTGTATTTAATATATTTGAACTCATAGAAATTGAATAGATTGAAGGTTTGTCTCTAGTATGAAACTAAAGAACTAGTTCCATCATTCATGATCGACGAACAAAAAGGCAAGTCATGAAAGGACTACTTACCAAATTATAGTTACTACAAAATTATTATTGTTATTATAATGAAGATAATATAACGCACTAAAGTTTCTATCCTTGATTTGTTTTCCCTTTTTAAGAAAGAAATTACACCGAGAATAAACATTTTTTGCAAAATAATTTCTCAAATTATGGATGGACAATGAAAGAAGGGAGGTACTCGCTAATCAAATTTAGTTGAAAGATAAACGCTCTCCCATTCCCATTAACCACTCAGAGCTATGTCGTTAAATAGAAGTCCAAATAATCTGCAAAACTTACTTCCATCTCTTGAAGAAATAAAGGGATTTTAAAAATGAATGTTATCTGAAACAGGACGTTCAAGCTAAGTAAATGTTTAAAAGTGCCTCTCAATCTCACTAGTTTCAAGAGCATAATTTCACGCTGAATGCATCCAAAAATTTTGTGCATTCTTGCTGGCTGCGAGTAAACTTTTACTTATTTTTCCAACACCTTTAAAAGAAAAGATCCCAGATAATGCTCTTGAGCTTAATTTTTTTAGAAACATACCTCTTCCTTGTTTTAAGATCTTAAAACAGAAGTAAAAAGCATTAAAGCATATGGCACATTCATTTCACATACCAAAATCAACATCTTTGAATGGGCTTCCACTCGCAAATATGATGTTTTCACCCAAGATTGAGAATGCTTCTTGAGGAGTGCACTCGGCTACATGAGATAGATATACAAACTGTAAGAATTACCAACCAGCTGAAGGGCGAGATTTGTGACCTATACACAGGTAGAGAAATTCATAGATTCTACAACTGTACCATTTGTTGTAGGATTAGACATGGCAAAAATAGCTGGTCTTGTAGCTGTTGATCCTTTAAGAGCCTCCAACACCTACACACATGTTGTATACGAAGAGTAAATTGCACAAGTTTCACATTCGGGTGATTGGTATCATTTATTTCTTAAATCCTAAACTATGCACAAGCTAAGCAATTCAGTTACATTTTCATTCATTTAGATCTGTCCTAGTCTATATCATTTTTATTTGCATAGTTTT
This sequence comes from Citrullus colocynthis, assembly GCA_031780015.1. Taxonomy (NCBI): domain Eukaryota; kingdom Viridiplantae; phylum Streptophyta; class Magnoliopsida; order Cucurbitales; family Cucurbitaceae; genus Citrullus; species Citrullus colocynthis. Next base: position 802,393 of record QLSR01000271.1, read on the forward strand.
TTCACTGACTGTTGTTTCTATTTTCAGCCGTCATTTTTGTGTCCCATTATAGGGGCTCCCATAGAATATAGAAATGGAAATCTTCCAATTCTCTTTTCCCCTCGTTCTCCATCCATTGTAGGCAGTAGATGTAGTGTTTGAATCAATAGAAATCTAACACACAATTATAAGGCACAAATAACTGAAAGAACAGTCAGTTTGTTATCTCCCGGAAAGAAAATATTAAGGAGACAAGTGAATATTGACTACAAATAATTTTGCATAAAAAAAGCCATGCCCATGCTTAATACCTCCTTTGTGAACAATCCACCAACGGCAGACAATCCCAGAAGCACATCAGGTTTCACTTGTTGCACCTAATATAACATTTACAAGGAAATGGCAGAAAATTAATGTCTCATATGGGGACAATAGAATTAAAATACACCATTTAAATAAAAATAGAAAAATACTGAAGTAAACTAACACCAGAAGGATCTATAATTCCCATGCACTCGCATTCAATGTGTTAAAAATGCATGTATACATTCACTAACCAAACGCACCCAAATTTTCAACCAAGAGAATATAACCCAAAGCATTGGAGGGTAACTTCAAACATCCTAACCTCTTACCACCAAGCACTTCACGAGGTCACTCATAGAATAGTTCATTAGTTCTAAATTGACTAATACATTTAGATCCTAACAATGAAATTATGATGCCTCACAAGATTGAAGTATTTTCCTGCAACAATTATTTAGGTTCTCCACTCAAATTCCGCCTTTTCCAACAACTTTCAATTTCTAAATGTCAACGTCAAAATTATCATTATATCCAAAAGTAGCTATAAGCCTATAAATGAGAAGAATGGGAAATTTACAAACCACTTCCACTAGACTTGCACCTTCCCTCAATCCTTGACGATTAATTTCTTTGACCTTCCTTGCAAACGGACTTGCATCTTGATCAATATTTTCTCTTTCCTCTGTGATCAAACCCTGACAACAACCAAAAAAACAAACAATTAGCAAATGTACGAAAAGTTTGATCCCACATCACCCACTACCCCTTGAAGGATAGCAGCATCCATAGTATAATGGATGTAACCTTCGACAATGAAGGTTATTGCAAATGTAAGCAAGAAATATTCATGCACGGAAAAATGTTGGCTGAACTCAGTTACACAAGTAAGCTAATAACTTGGAAATATGTTGACAAACAAAATAATATAAAATATACTTTAACATAATGAACTCAAGGAAGTGGGCGGAAAAGCCCTAGGGCACATAAAGAAACTACTTGAAATGCGAAAAGAGATTTTCAATCAGCTGCTACATACTCAAGATTCAACTTCATGTTTTACTTGATGAAAATTTGTCTCCTAGAAGAAAAGGCTTCTTGGTTTTTTACATTTAATAAATCTATGTCTTCAATTCTACGAGCATTGTGAGAGCAAAATTACCATTTATCCTAATTGGGCGAGTTAACATAAAACAAAGAAATGTGCACAAAGTAGTTATACTTTTTATTTTTACCAAACACTTGCAGACCATAAAATCTCATCTTTCTAAACTGGGAAGTATTGCCTGACCTTACATCATTAGTAGGCCACAAACTCATGAGATATCTATTGTGCCAAATAGGTAGGTCCAAATTTTTCGAACTCATGGCTAAAGGCTTTTTCTTAAAGTGCTTGACTCTTCGTTTTATACGAACATTGAGAACCAAAACGTATGTATATTTAGTTTTTGTTAAAAATGTTGGAGAAAAATGTATACCAGGCCATTAAAAACTTCAGATTTAAAGGGAACTTTTTAATTTTTCATTCTCCCAAGAAAATCATTAAGTGGCATGGTTTTAAGTATAAAAGACATAACAGAATAGTCGTGTAATAAATTTACTGTTAGCTTTTAAATGTAAAAACTTTTAGCTTAAGAACTGAAAGACTAGCGGTTGATCACCTGGGCATCTACCACCCAAAATTGGCTTCGGGCAGCCTCGAATGCTGATTCATTGTTTCCCAACATCCTCGCCATGGTTTTCCTTGCCGCATTTAAAACCCCAATTCCTGCACTGCATCATTAAAAAAATAATAATAAGCTAAAACTTAAGTTTTACGCATGTACTAAAAATATGAAAGTAACAGTGTCAATTGTTAATAAATGGAACAATTGACAGAAATTCAGTTAGAACAAAATAAAAAGATTATATGGTTGGAAGTTTTGTATGTTTTGCTAACATAAACAAGGCTTGGGGCACTATGAATACTATCACCACAAAATTCTAAATTGCATCTATCTTATAATGTTAGATAAAACTAATAAGGAATGCAACTACCTTCCAGCACCAGCAACAACAATCTTTTGCTTTGGAAAGTCAATCATCGGTCTTCCTTGTGCTCTCACAGCCCCTAAAAGTCCAGCAATAGCAACTCCTGCCGTTCCCTAGCGACAGTTTGACACTGAATTGTTAGAGTTGACTGCTGGATGATCATGGTATAAACCAGCAAGTGTCTTTAGCAACCACCATAAAAAAAATTTATAAAAAAAGCATACATGGAAAACATAATAAACTAAATAGCTAAATTTTAGAGAAGGGAAAAAAAAAGTAGGGTTCCTATATAAATAAATAGCTAAGAGTTTAAGAAAGGAAAATGTCAAATCAATCTAGATAAGTTGACATATCAGTATAGTACAAGAAATCAATGTAAACAAAGCAAACTATCGGGAAAAAGGAAAGAAATCAAGTAGAAGAAGAAAGGAGAGAATGGTCAACCTGAACGTCATCATTAAACATTCTGTAGTTATTTCTGTATCGTTGCAATAACTTAAATGCCCATTTGCTTTGGAAATCTTCAAACTGTTGAACAGTTGTTAAGTATTTATTGCATGGTTTAAAAATGTAATATAAAATAAGAATAGAAACTACAGTTATTAGACCAAAGTAGCAGTTGAATTACTTGAACAATAACATGTGGCCAGCGAGTAAACACAGCCTCCATGAATTCATCGATAATGGCCAAATATTCATCACCATCCAATCGGTGTTCTTGCAATCCTAAATCTACCAAAAAAGGATTAATTCAAAATGCTATACCAATAAAATTAAAAGCTAAAACATGAAAGCATCATCCCAATGTCGCTTTAAAATTGTAATCGGTTGTTTTAAAGATGTGAAATAGTGATGAAAAGTTGAAAACTAAACACAGCTAGAGAATATCGAGCAATTTATGGATGTTTTGAAGATGTTGATCCATCGTGAAAATAATAAAAAAATTTTACACATTATGAGATGGAAATAGTTGTACTCATTCAATCAATAACGTACCTTTTTTCTTAAAGCTTTGGAAATCATCTCATTACAGTATTAAGTATAAGTGAATTTTGTATGATGATTAAGACGTGGAACATGCATGAAGCCATGCAACAGTTTCCCTACAGCATTTTGTGCATGTTCCTAATCTCAATTCAAACATGAGGCAAGGAAAGGTACGGCCCCTGACCAAGTCAAAAAGGGATTTTATACAGACTATAAATGATTGGTCATCAGATTGTAAATTTAGTTAATTATTATTATTATTATTAAAAAGCAAGCCTTCATTAAGACAACTCTTTTATGTGAGAGAGAGAATTTAGCACATTATCCACCTAATAGTATGGAAGTACTTACATAAGGGATCCTTCAGAAGCTTTTCATTGTTGGTTCCAACATCAATCATGACTGGAAGCACCTATTGTAACTTGCACAAGAAGATATTTTCATTGCTTGTTCAGTTATAAAGAAAGAAAACACTGAAAGAACATCCTTCTAAAGACAACTCAAAAATCGAAGTTTAATAACCCAAACTGAAACTGGAAAGAAATTAATAATAACCCAAACTGAAAATAATCTCAAGAAAGCCTGTTAGTTTGAAGTGGCTTGTGGGGAAAAAAAACGCTTAGCTGCTCATATGACAAATTCATCATGCTACCGTGAATGGCTCTGTTTAAATAATTTTTTCAACACAAATAAAAGTTTCTGAACCAATTAATAAATTACAGAACATAACCAGCTACTTGGTAATCATGCTAGGGAACTCAACACATAAGAGATCTAGAAGCAAGAACCTACCCTCTGAGGATTTATCCCAGCAGCAGCAACATATAAATCCAACTTTCCAATGGCAATCCCAATCCCCTGAACTCCGAGATCGCCAAGACCTAATATTCTACTTCCATCAGTAACAACAATCATATCAACCTGCAAAAAAGTTATTCAGTTTTCATATACTTTATATACAGAGTTCCAATTCTTAAAAGTGGAAGTAGAAACTATTTGGCTTCTGAAAGATTTGAATTGGTTCAATGAATTGACTGTTATGAGCATCAAAGAAACTTGAAGAAAACCTGATCAGCAGGCCAATTATAAACCATGGACATCATTTCTCCTCGATCTTCTGCACTAAAATACATTCCCCTTGGTCTTCTAAATAAGCCACTATAGTTCTGGCAAACAAGACCTACAGTTGGTGTATATACTATAGGTGCATACTCCTCAATGTGAGCAATCAAAACCTGTCAAAGTCACATTTAATTAGATGACTTGTGATATGGAAAATAAATCATAAGACAAATAACTGCATTTCTTCAAAAAAATATGACAGTGCAAAAGTACTTTATTATAGTATAAGTAAGAATATACGCACGCTGAGAAATGAAACCATCTGAAAATTTGTTATTTTTATATTTTTGAGAATAACTTGAATGTGATGAGTTGAAGTGTCAGATGTGATTAAATTTTCTTTTGGGTTGATTAGTGGTTTAACATCATGGATGACCACTTTAAAATCTTTCACAACTTTAAAATTGAAGCACTTCTAATAAATTGTGAAGCTGCATTTTGTCGACAGTAGAAGAATGGAAGATATCAACATATTCAGTAGACAATGTCATTAATGTGTTAAAATTTTTGTGGCATGTTTAATTCTTCCTTAAAAAATAAATAATAAATTAAAATAAAAATAAAAAACCCTTCCAGGAGATCTCTCACTAAATCAAACATTAGAAAACAAATTAACCAAAAGAAAATTTACTTTATTCTATAAGAAGAAATATCCTTTCCCTAACTTTTTCTTTTTAATGTCCATGAGTGTCCGGGCCAACTTACGCTCCTCTCGACTAATCTCACAGGACAACCCACCTGACCCTACAACATTTGGATGTCAAGGAAACTAATAAAATATTAAATCCTAGGTAGGTGACCACCATGGATTGAACCCATGATCTCTTAGCCATTTATTGAGATTATGTCTCTTTTTTTACCACTAGGCCAACCCATGATGGTTGACTACGTAGCATAAGTTGATCAGTGTTAACAATAATTCATAAGCAAAAACAAGATTAATATAATAAGATTGTATAGATCTATAAAGCAAAGACTAGCTAGATTAGATCAAGAATTCATGAGAACAAGTCTGTGAAAATTCCTTGAAATTGTCTACACTAGTAGATGAGCAACCTTAACTCACTTTATAGTACATTGTCTCGTTTCTATCGTGCAATCTATTCAGAATTCGCCATTTGGCCAAAGCATTTGGATCTGAAGGCCCATCTCTTGCTTGCACTTCAAGCCTCTTCAGGTCAACCACTGTAAATTATCTAGAGTTATGACATGTAGATTGAAGCTACATAGATTTTGGTTCCTAAATTTAAAAAGAAGAAGTCGCGCCCAGAACTACAAGAAACCTGTTGTCGGTCACAAGATCAAATTAAAGAACAAGATGAAAAGTTGAAGTTGCATATTATCTAGAAGACAAATTTAAAGTTTAAGCAGCAAGGAAATTAATGAAATGTAAATTGCATACAACCTATAAACTCAAGAAGAACTATAATAAACAAATGAAGGACTGTTGCTCCAATATTTTTTTTTTTTTTTTTTTCTTTTTTTCCTCTTTTTTTTTTTTTTTCTTTTTTTCCTCTTTTTTTTTTTTTTTCTTTTTTTCCTCTTTTTTTTTTTTTTTCTTTTTTTCCTCTTTTTTTTTTTTTTTCCCAAAAATTTTAAAAATATTTTATTTTTTTTTTTTTTTTTTTGTTGCTCCAATATAATTGAAAGGAATTCAGAGCTGCTATATTGAACGTGCACCAGTGATGACAAGGATAATCTTGTTCAATAATAAAGAGAGATTTTGCTAACAATCATTTCAAATGTATGAACTATTTAACAACTAAAGCATAAAAGTAAACAGAAATAAAAGTAGACAACACTGGAGAAACTTCTTAAAAGAAAGAGCGCAGTATTTATTGTTGTCATGCTCGCACACTCTCTTAAGACATGTACACAATGTTGAAACCACATATCAACTAACAGGCACCAATGTACAAATTTGTGTCTAAAAATTCCAAGAAAGGAAATGCTAAGAAATATAAAATAAATGGTATTTGATTCTCAATGGCTCCATGGAAAATAAAAGTCTTAAGAACTTACTAAAGCGTTCAATTTGCTGCTCTGAAGACATTACATTTGGTGGAAGAAGTCCTCGAAGATCAAGCCGGTCACGTTCTGTCATCGTAAAGGCAGTTCCCTACTATGATGATAACAAAGAAAGGATGTCTATAAATGACCCTTATACCATAGCAACATAATAATATAAACACTGATAGAATTAGCTCCAAATTACACATTACATTCACTTTCCAATGCCCGTGCTAGTTTTGAACTTCATTTTAGGTTCGAAGAATAGAAGTGGACCATTTGGAAAGGAAAAAGTTATTCTTCAAAGTAAACCATTTCCCTTCTTTCAATGTGAAGAAGTCATGAAACGTAATAGTAATAGAAGTTGCATTTATACAATAATTGATCTAGGATTTGGCGATAGCATTTTTTTCATTTCATAATCATGAAGTGAATATCAGTACCTACAAAATAATGAATTGGATTCTTTCCATACGATAAAGTTATTTTGAAAAGAACAGAGGGATAGTTTCTTATGAGATTATTTTCAAGTGTAAGTGCACAATTTAACATTAAAAAAATGATTTCGCTCGTGGCATCTCTGTTTTTTTCTTCATAAAAGCTAAAAAATAGTGCCAATTAAAGGGGGAGAAATGCAGAGCATTAACCTATATAAATAAACAAAATCAGTGCCGACCACACAGTACCCTTTAATTTCACCCAATAATTGGGCAAAACTTGATAACCGCTTCATGCTTTCACACACCATATAATTAGCTAGGATTCTATAAACACCGATCTAATAACCTTGGATCACCACCAGTTTGTATAGTAGCCAGTACCACTTACAAAAGAAAGCTCTACTCTGTATAATTAATTCTTAACAAAGTTACCCCAGCTCGATCCAGTATCCGACGGTAACATTCGGATGCTCAAGAACCAGAACCATTATTAATAATCATGTAGTGATTTAGTCCTAGAGATTCATCAACGAATTTGAGTAGTGGTTAATTATTTTGTTACACAATTTCTAAGAGTAAGTGTTCCCGCCACTTAATTACAACACGTAATTGATAATTCCTCTAATCTTAATTTCGAATACAGATTATCATCCTCGCTAATCACTGGAGTACGCAGGGCTCCATAAAACACGATGCCAAGTACCGCATCTCACAGGCTACAGAGAGTGTATTAAAACGAAAATACAGAACAACAGAAGCAAATCGATAAGAAAAGAGAGCGAAATGGAAAGAGTATCGAAAGGCTTACTTTGTTAAACCACGGATCGTGAAGAATATCGAGGCTACGTTTATGAACAATGGCGGGACGATGCCCCTCGCTTGTGGTGAAGGATCTCGCCTGAGCTAACGCTGGAATATTGTGGGTCATCTGGTAGTGAAGCTTGAGACGCTTCATAAGCGAAGCAGAAAGAGAATTCCACTTCGTCATTTAGCTGATTTCAATGGCTTCTCCACGAAAACTGGAAAGATTCAGACGCAGAGCAGCTTCTCGGAGTAAGATTGGGCGAGACTGAGAGCGAAGGAGAGGGAGGAGACAGTTGTAAGATCGATATTTAATAAATTTGACATTGAAAGAAAAAAAATAATGGAATAGTCAATTCAGGGAGGAAAAAAACTTAGGACAAAATTGCCTTTTCGCTCCAAAAATTTGAAGAAGTATATGTTTAGTTTAGTTTTCAAAATATACTTTTTTTTTTTTTTTTTATCTTCGAATTTTTAGAAATAGATACATTGTATCTATATCATTTTAGTTCTAATATTTTTTTTAAATGGTTTAAAATGCTTGCAAGTAGTTCCTTCTTATTATTTTGAAAAATCCCTAACATTTTAACTTATTCTATCAAATTATCTTAGAAAAATCATTTTAAAAAATTTATCAACTCTCTAAAATTATTTTTCTAATTAAATATTTTAACCATTACTTCAATCATTTTTTACCCTTATTTTTAAAAGTTTGTAAATTAAAAAGGTGCTTTTTGAAATTTTAAACACCAAACATGCCTATTTTTTAAATTTTGAAATGTATAATTTTAAATTTCAAGATCATACTCATATATTCTTCAAAACTTGAAAACTAAATCAATAAGTTTTTCAAAATTTAATTTATGGATAATGTTTCCACAATAAAAAATAATATCAATCAGTTTATGTTTCTCGATTTTCTGTAGTATGAGTGTCACGCAAATTTTCAATTTTTTCTGTTTTAAAAATAGTACATTTTTAGTGTAATTTCTCAATTTCGAATATTATTTTTAGTTGGTTTTTATGTTTCAAATATTATATTTTTATCTTTAGTTTTTCCTTTTGTTCCAAAGTTTAGAGAGTTTACACTTTTCTCCTTCAAGTAACCAAGGCTCAGTTTAGGTAATTGAAGTTAACTTTCATGCTAGATTTTAGGTGTTAGCATTAAAAAAACAATGTAAGTTCCCAAAACTTAAAAATATATAGTTTAAGAAAATGTTTTTATATTTTAACTAATGATTCAAGCATTTATTTATGTTTTATTAATTTTAAATTTTTGATGTAAGTCAAAATTGAGAAAATTTATTTACTGGAAAAGTAACATTAACACTATATTAATGTAGCTGCTTAAATTTTGAATTCACTTGGCTTAGTTGATTAATGATTTATCTTTCGTTTTTCACCTCGTTTGTTATAGATATATGGATCCATGGGCTTACTTCTTTATAAAAGTTGATACGCAAATTTATTATATATTGATAATTATATTGTTCATACATACTTAAAAAAAATTGTGTCGTTCATTTAAAAGCAAGAAAAAAGGGAATGTTTTAAAGTATAAAAATTGTAGATGATACCCAAGATAAAAACTTGGAAGGTTAAAGAATAAGGGGAAAAACACACAAAAATTTAGCAACATTAACGATTAAAAATTAAAAATTAAAAAAAATTTAAAAAAAAAAGAGCTTGGAAGCATCCTAAAAAATCTATAAAAAATTAGGGAGAGCAGGTCAACAAAATTAAAATTAAAAAAATATTCATTGTAGATAAAATATGATTTTTTTTTTATAAAAAAAAACTTTTATTTTACATATTAAAGATAAGTGTGATTTTTAGAAAAAAAAAAAGTAATAACGAACTTGCAAAATGAATCTGTTTATCATAAAGAGATTCGTTGTTCCTGACCCTGCTTCACCTTAATTGTTATTTGAACAAGTAAAAGTTATGTCTTGGTCCGAGTGGGGTTGGGTTGCTGGTCCCCTTTTCGTTTTCTCGGGGCATCAAGCCCTCTAAGTGATGACAGACAGGGAGAGAAGTTCCCTTCTTACCCCCCGTATGCTTCACACATTCAGTCTTTCTTCTCCCTTACGGGGATGGTGGATCAGTTAGGGCAGCAGCCCTTTTAAGCTTTTAATAGGAAGTAGGGATTATTATAGATGCAATATAACTTTTTAATGAGTTAAGATGTCCTCATAGGTAGATGGATGAGGAAAAAAAAAAGTGTTTTAAAAGAAAATAAAACAAATTTACTGTGCCACGTGTAAAAGCTTCAGTTTCCTTTTATTAATTTTATTTATTTATTCTCAATATTCAGCTTGAGAGTCTCTTTTGGAAAAATTACTATGAATAAACATATTATTAAATTATTTATAAATATAATAAAACTTCACTTCTTATTTGGTTAATTATTTTTAACCATTTTTGTATTTCTTAAAAACATCCCATCTTGACGTGATTTTACTTGGCTAGCCTATTCTATTTTTCAACTTCAAATATAAGCTTAGACTAAATCACCAACTTTTTTGACTCGACTTTACCATTGTTGTTATTATTATTATTTAAATGGGTGAATAATTGAAAGAACTTTAGAAGAAAGCAATTTAAATTTATAGAAAATGGACATTTGGGAGATATCTAATCAAGTTAAAAACAAAATCTTTAAATATGAAAATTAAAATAATAAAAATAAAATTGAAAAATACATGGATGAAAATGAGACTGCAAAAGAAATTAAAAAAAAAAAACAAAAATATATTTTAAAAAAATATATCCATTTAGTTCCTAGGTTTTGAGTTTAGTTTCTATTTAGTTCCTATGTTTCAAAATTTAACCCCTTTGTCATGAGATTTCAATAATGTTCAATTTTAGTAATTGAAATAACAGGAGCGGAAGACTAATAACTAGGGCGAATATTGGATTTAGGTATATATTGGGTTTATTTTCTTTTTCTTTTTAAAAAGAAACTTTTTGTCCAATCAATACCAAAATAGGCACATTATTAATTTATTTTGGTTTAAAATTAGTCAATTCATAATACTAGTAAATCTTTCATTAAGTTTATGTTATCTCGACAACTAAATCGAAATTGAGCATTATTAAAATTTCATAGATAAGATAAGAGTATTAAAGTCTAAAATATGGTGACTAAACTAAATTTAAAACTCGTAAAATTATTTTTCCTTAGAGAAAACGGAAGAGAAAAGTTGAGTGGATTATTGAAAAAAAAAAAAAACGGAATTATATTAGGAAAAAAATAATAATGAAAGCCCTAAATATACCGTCTCTTCTTCATCTTCTTCGCAGTTCACTCTCTCAATTTTGTCCTCACTGATCTCACAACAAATCTCACCGGAAATTGAAATAAACGTCAAATATGGAGAAGTCGAAAAAGAAGGAGATTGCGATGAACATAAACCTGATGCTTCCACCAAATATTATTGAGGTAATCTTCTCCAAACTTCCGATCTTCAATTTGCCGTTCTGCAGGCTCGTCTGTAACAATTGGAATGATTTGATTTTAAATTACTATTCTTCAACGTCCAAAATCATTCCACACACTCTGTTTATCTGTACGCTTGGTCACAGTATGTATTCCATCGACTTTAACCCTAATTATTTGGGAGGAATCAGTTTTGTAGCCTCACTTGGTTCTGAGGATCATTATATGTTGCGGCTGTCCTCTATTATGTGTTCTTGCAATGGACTGCTGTTAATTTACACCTCTGTCACTAAGCATCTTGGTTTTGACATATTAAATCCGATGACAAAAGAGTATCAGTTGGACATATTAAATCCGATGACGAATGAGTACTTTAAACTTTGGGTAGAAGACTATTCTTATCACCGTCCACGTTCTTTTTACTTTTACGGATTTGGTTTTAGCCTTAAAACGAAGCGGTACAAAGTGGTTAGAGTACTCAGATCTAGCAACCAGAAGTACAATTTGGAAATTTTCACAATTGGTGGAAGTAATAATCAATGGAGATGTGTAGAACAACATGTTCCTTTTTTAATCCGTGTGAATGGTGTTTACTTTAATGGAGCTTTGTATTGGATTGGTCTAAACAGAAGAGAAAATGTGATTGAGTATGTGATTTGGCATTTTGATCTCGAGAACGAGAGGATTAAATCAATAATTTCTCTTCCAGTAGCTGTCCCTTCCCTAGGGGAAACCTTGGAGGCCTTTAATGGCAGCGTTTATGCAGCTTTTCTTTTCAAAAACTCATGCTATGAGATAGAAGTGTGGAAGATGCAAATTTGTGGAAGGGAAGATTCATGGGCCAGAGAATTCGTTATTAGTGACGTACCAAAAAATTGGGTGATGCCATTTCTAAATACCTACTTTAAATTCGTCAAATGCAATGAAGATGGAGAGATCTTGTGCCTTATCAATGGTAGATTTTATATTCGGTATAATCCAAAGTATGGGAGCATCGAGATATTGAATCAATTTGAGCTATCAATGTCGTTTTGTGAGTCTATTTGTCGCTTAGATTCTTGTAGTTTTGGTTCCCTCCAAAAGATTTTGGCTGGAGATGATGGATGATTGGCGTAGTTACAAAGCTAATGTACATTCTTTCTATTGAATAAAGTTTGAAAGAAGTGAAATTAAAATTTTTTAATGATATGTTTTAGGTTAAATTACAAGTTTGGTCCTTCGATTTTGGATTTTAGAATTGTGTTTATTATATTAGACCATTTATCATTATAACTATCTTTTTTGTTTTTAAGTTTTTGAATTACTTTTGATTTTGTGTTTGATATATTTTGTTTTTCGGTCTTCTTTTGAACTGGATTGTTTTTAGAAATTTTTATAGATTTCGTAATTGCAATAATTAAAATTTTAAACTGACAATCAACTTTGATATAATACTAGTCCAGGTTATATAAACTCAGTTTCATTTTACTTTTCATTAAAAAAAAAAAAAAAAAAAAAAAAAAAAACTAGATTACCTATATTGCATAATAGGTTAAAATTAAAACATTGAGTGTCGTAAGCAACATGAGACAAGATTAACTCTTTAATTAAATGTTCAACTCCCATCATAGTTAAAAGATTAAGGTTTAGTTTGGAATTTTTATAGCTTTTAAAATAATTGCTAAATTGATTGTGTAGTTGATAAATTTTAATTTTAAATTAGAAAAACTAGAGACGGTGTTGATAAATTAATACTAAATTGATATAATTTAATTATATGAACTAAAATAGGTTTATTATTTAATTATCTTTTGTAGTGATAATTTATGATTTAATATAATATATAGGTTTTAAAATTTTTATATGATTTGATAGTTAATTTTGTTTAATCTAAATTATTTTGATAAAAATGTAAGAAAAATAATTGTTATAATTTTTTTAAAATATTATAAAAAAATTAAATTAATTAAAATTCGAAAATGCATGTGAATATATTAATATAGATGAATGTTGCCATAATATATTTATATAAATGATTACGAAAGTAGGAGATTTTTATTAAAGTTGAATCTAAACCCTAAACCTTGAAGACGCTTCTCCAAGTATAAAAAGGGCTACTGTCCAACTTGGCAACTATATGATCCTCGATATTTGAGAAACCTACGACTTTTTATTATAGATGTAGAGATATTAAATTTTTAAATTTGCAATTAATAGATACTTAGAGTTTTTAAAAGATGCATTAACAGAAAAAAAAATAAAATAAAATTTAATTGAGAGTTTAAAATTTATTAGAGGTAAATGTTTGTTAGGATTTATCTTTGTAGCCCATCACTAAATTTTCTCTAATGTAAATCTTCGTTCACCTGCGTTTGAATGGACTTTTTAGACTAAAAAATATAGTGTGGAAAAACATAAATTATATTGATCTCTACTTTGAGTCTAGATTTGTTAATCCGAGGAGAAAACTTGAATCAAAATCATCTTCAAGATTAAATTCTAACTTTTAAAATTTTAAAGACTAAATTCTAATTTTTTTTTCAAAATTAGAAGGACAAAATTTGTAATTTTACTCATAGTTATCAAAGTTTTTATATTTGGCATTTTAAATTCCACATTCAAATTTCTAAATGCACAGGAGAAACAGGAAATTGTTTGTTCAAAAAGTTTGAGGGAAAATATATTTATGGTCATTAGGTTTTGGGTTTAGTTTGTTAGTTTTTTTTGGCCTTTTAATGTTAATTAATTAAGTAATTAATGTTTTAATGATAACAAACTTTTATTAATTTCCTAACAATTTGAGTGTTTTGAAGTGTTAGTTGCGTAGAGCCTACAATAATGATTCCAACCCAATTTGATTCGCTCAAATGTGACTCAATCTTAATCCTTAGTGAATATAAACTCTTGCATGTGAGGAGGGCTAATTTTTTTTTTTTTTTTCTTTTGCATGAGTGAGAGTCGCTGACTCAATATAGCTACCATTTTGGGGACTTGATCAAATAGGGAGCTAGGAACATAATTTCATAGGATAGAATTCACTCATTTCCATACAGGGAAAGGAGATGAGTAGTTCCTTTAAATGTTGATTTCGGGACTTAAATAATCGCTCCACCCTCTCATTGGCCCAAGGGGGACGTGGTTTATGGTTGGACCATAAACAAATTGTTCAATAGAGGGTCGACGGTATTTAAAAAGATAGAGGTAATTGTAGGGGTAAAACAAACATTTGACCCAATTTTAATTACAAAGAACTCGTGAAATCCATGGACACAACTTGTCCTATGGTGCATTTGTCCTACAATGTATAAGAATGCAACTATTGTTCTGGAGTTATTCATCCTATAGATAATGAATAAAGATTATTTAATTAAAGAGTCTAGTTAATTCATCCTTGATCATTGGAATATATAATTTGTAGGTCCATAAAGTCGCCTTGTTAACTCACAACGGATGAATAGAGATTGACTAAAGAAAGAAATACAATGAGAGTATGTGCACATGCCAACATGCCAACATGAGTATAGTTAGATAATAAATGATTTGTATGTATTGTTTGAAGTCAGAAAGTTTAAATATTAGCCTAACATATTTATTGTACTAAAAAAATTTAAAAACAAACAAAAAAAAAAATGTATGAACACTTCGGCCACCCATTCATAATGAAATGTGAAGCATGTGCTATCTTCAATGTCATTTTATTTTTCAACGTTCATTGTTTTTCAATAAATTGTAGCCAACATGAGAACTTAGGCAACTAAGAAAATTAAAAAATTCATTCGGTTTTTGACCAGTCATATTATGATTATCTCTCGTCTTTTATTTTCGTAAAATAATTATGCGTGACAAAAATAAAATAAAATAAAATATATTGACTTTACATAATTGTAACTTTGGTTTATTCCTAATCCTTATCCATTATCCTCAAATCTACCATTTCCAATTATCAACCCATTAAAAGTCCATAAAACACGACGATTGGCTTTTAAATGTCATTTTAATACATTTTTCAAATTTATTATTATAATTTTAAATGAAACAGGAAGAGTCAGATATCTAATTTTGAGGTCAACTACTCTACTTTATAAGTTCATTAGTAGTTGAGTAATACATAATATGATTAGATATTGTCATATTAATTTTTTTTTCATATTGAGTTGTTAATTTAAATTATTTTCCTACTATTAATAATGGTAACTTTCTTTTTCCTAAAATGACATAATTCAATTCATATATGATATTCGTACTATCAACCTCAAATTAGAAGTATGATTCTCCACCTTACATGTTGCAAAAGAATAAAAATTGTAAACTTTTTATTAATTTGACGTCTAACTTTTTTTTTTTTTTTTTTAATTATGTTTATTTGTCGTTAGTACCCAACCTCACAAGTGCCTCTACCAACCATCAAACATCGATAAAAATCAAGATATATGTGGTTAATATGTTACCATATACTTATTTGAATTTTGTGTCTAATGTATTGTGATTCCTCAATTATGTGTTTAATATATCATTGGTTAATTCGATTATTTTTAAATTAGCATTTATCTATTAGACGCATAATTTAGAGCTTAAATTTTCATTATACTTAAAATTAAATTTATACAGATCAATTGATTTTTAAAATGTTATGTATGCCAAAATTCCATTGAAAACAAAATTGAAAAAGTTCATAAATTTAATATACATTTTTAAAGTTCAAATATCTATTAGACATTAAACAAAAAGTTGATAGATTTATTAAACACTATTAAAATATTAAATAAATACAAACTTCAAATTTTAAATTTTAGATTTGTAATTTAACCCTTAAAAAATAATCAAGTGGGTTTTTTTTTAGTGTATTTAGTTAAAACTAACACGTCGTATAATTATATCACACCTGATTGCTTTGTTATTAATTGTTTTTTTTTTTTTTTATCAACAACAAACCAATGAAGTTAAAAGATTTAAACCTTTAATCTCTAAATTAAAAATATACGAGTTATGCTAAGTTGACAAATAAAAAAGTCATCAATTATTCGTTTAAATTAAAAAAAAAGTATAAATTTCAAATTTTCTTATTTTAAACGTCAATTTTTCCCTCTAAACATTTGGTTAATTCACGGAGCATAATGTTATTTATTATCATCAACCAATTTTACCATCTACCATAAAAGTGAAGATTCAAATTGGAAAAAAAAAAAAATTGTTAAACCAATAGGGATTAAAGCCCCCAAATTTTTTAAAAAACATATATTCAACCTAAAATGAATTTAAAGCTAAAAGTATCATCTTCTTTGTTTTTTTTTTTTATTTATTTTAAATAATAAAATTATTGAAAATATTTACAAATGATAGTAAAATATTACTGTCTATCACAATCTAAAACAAATTGATAATAAAATTTTACTATATTTATAAATATTTTAGTTATTTTTTTATATTTAAAAGCAACCATTATTTTTCAACTAAAAATAAACTTAAAAGCATATATATCTCCTATAATTATAAAACCCCTCAATCATTTTTTTTAATTAAAAAAAAATGACTTTTTATTTAATTTATATATTTAAAATTGCATGGTGTGGCGGGCTATACTATTGATTGGAGTCAGTTTGGAGATTTAAATCCGCGACTATTCAGTGGGCTACCTTGAGGGGTAGGCCCACCACAACCACCAAACAAGGCAGCGGCAGAATAGCACGTGCCAAGAGCGTGATGACCAAAAGGCCCCCCTAAAGAAAAACCCCCAACTTTTGTGGTCTAAATTTCAAATCATATATAGTTGGGGACCATTTATTGCAAATCCTCAAATTATCGCACTCAGCTAACGCCTTCATGATCTCATTATTGCGTGCTCTCTCCCTAGAAAAGTAGGGTGTGTGCCCATACAAGTTTAAAATTGATTTAAATACTATTTCGATACTTGTATTTTTTTTTTTTTTTAAAACGTTCATTTAGTCTTTATACTTTCGACTTTAATTTATTTTGATTCCTATATTTTTAAAATATTCATTTTAGTTTATATANCACTCATTTCCATACAGGGAAAGGAGATGAGTAGTTCCTTTAAATGTTGATTTCGGGACTTAAATAATCGCTCCACCCTCTCATTGGCCCAAGGGGGACGTGGTTTATGGTTGGACCATAAACAAATTGTTCAATAGAGGGTCGACGGTATTTAAAAAGATAGAGGTAATTGTAGGGGTAAAACAAACATTTGACCCAATTTTAATTACAAAGAACTCGTGAAATCCATGGACACAACTTGTCCTATGGTGCATTTGTCCTACAATGTATAAGAATGCAACTATTGTTCTGGAGTTATTCATCCTATAGATAATGAATAAAGATTATTTAATTAAAGAGTCTAGTTAATTCATCCTTGATCATTGGAATATATAATTTGTAGGTCCATAAAGTCGCCTTGTTAACTCACAACGGATGAATAGAGATTGACTAAAGAAAGAAATACAATGAGAGTATGTGCACATGCCAACATGCCAACATGAGTATAGTTAGATAATAAATGATTTGTATGTATTGTTTGAAGTCAGAAAGTTTAAATATTAGCCTAACATATTTATTGTACTAAAAAAATTTAAAAACAAACAAAAAAAAAAATGTATGAACACTTCGGCCACCCATTCATAATGAAATGTGAAGCATGTGCTATCTTCAATGTCATTTTATTTTTCAACGTTCATTGTTTTTCAATAAATTGTAGCCAACATGAGAACTTAGGCAACTAAGAAAATTAAAAAATTCATTCGGTTTTTGACCAGTCATATTATGATTATCTCTCGTCTTTTATTTTCGTAAAATAATTATGCGTGACAAAAATAAAATAAAATAAAATATATTGACTTTACATAATTGTAACTTTGGTTTATTCCTAATCCTTATCCATTATCCTCAAATCTACCATTTCCAATTATCAACCCATTAAAAGTCCATAAAACACGACGATTGGCTTTTAAATGTCATTTTAATACATTTTTCAAATTTATTATTATAATTTTAAATGAAACAGGAAGAGTCAGATATCTAATTTTGAGGTCAACTACTCTACTTTATAAGTTCATTAGTAGTTGAGTAATACATAATATGATTAGATATTGTCATATTAATTTTTTTTTCATATTGAGTTGTTAATTTAAATTATTTTCCTACTATTAATAATGGTAACTTTCTTTTTCCTAAAATGACATAATTCAATTCATATATGATATTCGTACTATCAACCTCAAATTAGAAGTATGATTCTCCACCTTACATGTTGCAAAAGAATAAAAATTGTAAACTTTTTATTAATTTGACGTCTAACTTTTTTTTTTTTTTTTTTAATTATGTTTATTTGTCGTTAGTACCCAACCTCACAAGTGCCTCTACCAACCATCAAACATCGATAAAAATCAAGATATATGTGGTTAATATGTTACCATATACTTATTTGAATTTTGTGTCTAATGTATTGTGATTCCTCAATTATGTGTTTAATATATCATTGGTTAATTCGATTATTTTTAAATTAGCATTTATCTATTAGACGCATAATTTAGAGCTTAAATTTTCATTATACTTAAAATTAAATTTATACAGATCAATTGATTTTTAAAATGTTATGTATGCCAAAATTCCATTGAAAACAAAATTGAAAAAGTTCATAAATTTAATATACATTTTTAAAGTTCAAATATCTATTAGACATTAAACAAAAAGTTGATAGATTTATTAAACACTATTAAAATATTAAATAAATACAAACTTCAAATTTTAAATTTTAGATTTGTAATTTAACCCTTAAAAAATAATCAAGTGGGTTTTTTTTTAGTGTATTTAGTTAAAACTAACACGTCGTATAATTATATCACACCTGATTGCTTTGTTATTAATTGTTTTTTTTTTTTTTTATCAACAACAAACCAATGAAGTTAAAAGATTTAAACCTTTAATCTCTAAATTAAAAATATACGAGTTATGCTAAGTTGACAAATAAAAAAGTCATCAATTATTCGTTTAAATTTAAAAAAAAGTATAAATTTCAAATTTTCTTATTTTAAACGTCAATTTTTCCCTCTAAACATTTGGTTAATTCACGGAGCATAATGTTATTTATTATCATCAACCAATTATACCAACAACCATAAAAGTGAAGATTCAAATGGGAAAAAAAAAAAAATTGTTAAACCAATAGGGATTAAAGCCCCCAAATTTTTTAAAAAACATATATTCAACCTAAAATGAATTTCAAGCTAAAAGTATCATCTTCTTTGTTTTTTTTTTTATTTATTTTAAATAATAAAATTATTGAAAATATTTACAAATGATAGTAAAATATTACTGTCTATCACAATCTAAAACAAATTGATAATAAAATTTTACTATATTTATAAATATTTTAGTTATTTTTTTATATTTAAAAGCAACCATTATTTTTCAACTAAAAATAAACTTAAAAGCATATATATCTCCTATAATTATAAAACCCCTCAATCATTTTTTTTAATTAAAAAAAAATGACTTTTTATCTAATTTATATATTTAAAATTGCATGGTGTGGCGGGCTATACTATTGCTTGGAGTCAGTTTGGAGATTTAAATCCGCGACTATTCAGTGGGCTACCTTGAGGGGTAGGCCCACCACAACCACCAAACAAGGCAGCGGCAGAATAGCACGTGCCAAGAGCGTGATGACCAAAAGGCCCCCCTAAAGAAAAACCCCCAACTTTTGTGGTCTAAATTTCAAATCATATATAGTTGGGGACCATTTATTGCAAATCCTCAAATTATCGCACTCAGCTAACGCCTTCATGATCTCATTATTGCGTGCTCTCTCCCTAGAAAAGTAGGGTGTGTGCCCATACAAGTTTAAAATTGATTTAAATACTATTTCGATACTTGTATTTTTTTTTTTTTTTAAAACGTTCATTTAGTCTTTATACTTTCGACTTTAATTTATTTTGATTCCTATATTTTTAAAATATTCATTTTAGTTTATATACTTTAAAAAAGTAACCATTTTAGTCATTTTATTTTTACTTCATTTTTAAGGGATGAAAATTATTACATTTTTAAAGTTTAAGGACAAAAATGAACTAAAATTGAAAGTATAAAGATCCAAATACACATTTTAAAAAGTATATAAAAATCAAAATAAACCAAAACCAAGAGTATAAGAACTAAAGTAGTATTTGAACCTTTTAAAATGTTACAAATTTATCTTTGTTTTATTTTCGCCCATGAATTTCAAAAGTTAGACTTTTAAACTTACTTTTTCATAGATAATCACTTTAAGTATTTAGGGTTAATGTTTACTAGTTAGTTTTAGAAAAATTTAATTAATTGAGTTTCATTATATTTTTATTACTATTTAATTTAATTTTAAAATATTATTCCATAATTATTTTAAATTAATTAATAGATATTTATGACAAAGACCGAAAGTAGATATTTTGTGAATAACTAATGTTAAAAATATAAATCTTAAAATTCACGAACAAATTGAAATAAAACTCAAACTTCAACAATAAAATTGCAACATTTTGAAATGTAAACTACATTAAAATTAAGCCTAAATTTGAGAATTAAAAAGATACCATTTTGAAATATAGAGACTAAATAAAAACTAAGCTCACAATTCATAAAACAATTTATTTTTAAATATACCTTTTAGAGATATTTTTAAATATAGCAAAATGTGCAAAACTATTTATAAATATTCAAAAAATTTATGCGATAGGCTTTAGGAAATAAAAATTTTTCAACATTTGTAAATAATTTGATATTTTTTTTATTTATAATAATTTTTTTATTTTTTATCCATCTCAAAATAGATATATTAAAATTACCTGACAGGGTCTGTGTTCTTAAAATTGCCGCCAAAAGCATGGTAGAAGTGCCTCGCACCTTCTTTTATTATTATTATTAGTTTTTTAATTTTTTTAATTTTATTTATAAAATCATATTTAAATATGATGGGATGAGTTTAGAGTAAAATAACAAAAGTTATTTTAGCTAAACACTTCAAAACCTAATTTAACTCGTCTTCAACTTAATAATTTAATTGACTAAATTAATATTGATAGTCTTTTTCGAAGGTTGGATATTTGAATTTGTACTCCGTGAATTGCAATAATAATAAAAGAAACGAAATCTTCGATTGGTCAATAAATGAGTAACCCTTCTTACAAGTCGGGAGTTTTGAAACCTGACCATTTATGGAATAATAATATTGAAATATTTTATTTTTAAATCTTTTATTACTGTTATTATTTTTAGGATGAAATCTTTTATTATTTATTGACAGTTATTTTCAAGAATAATGCATTTTCGATAATAATGAAAAAAAATATGGTGGTTTAGAAATAAATGTAAAATATACGATGATTTAGAAACAAATGTCAAAAACAGGGTAGAGAAATGGTGTATCAAGTACACAATTTCTCTTAGAACTTGTCAACAGGTGCCAGGTACACGGCCAGCTACTGATGGGAAGCTAAGTTGTACCTAACTCATGGACCAGGTCCACGATTACGCTGCCACGAGCACGCCGAAGACTACCACCTCTACTTGCTGACTGAATTTGTATCGCTACGTTCAAATTTATTGAGAAAGAGTTGGGTTCTCCGTGACTTTTCCCGTAAAGTTTTGATAAAAACTTTACAGAAAAAGTCATAGATAGCTTATTCCTTCTCGATAATTTAAAATTACCAGAAAGAAATTAACTCTCTGTCACATTTTCCATAAAATTCTGATCAAAACTTTATGAAAAAAATCATCAAAGTGTAGGCATGACAGTCGTAGTCGATAAGCGGCGTCAGCGTGACAGAGAGCATGCGTGTGGCAAGGTAATCATGGACCCTATCCACGATTTCACCCATAATAGTGGATCCTCTCCACGATTTCACGTACTCGTGGACTCGATCCACAATTAAACAATCCTATTTTTTGTATTTCTTTCCCTCCTATCTTTATCAATATTCGTTAAGAAAAATTCCCTTTATCACGTTAGCGTTAAACGATGAGTAAAGTACATTATGGAAACATATTTATACAAAAGTATGGATCAATTTATATATATATATATATATATATAAAATAATAAAAAGTTAAACATGATATATTGAAATTTGTAAATACTATACGTCTGCAATTTGAGTTGCATTGGTATAGCATTTGCTACACGTGCTTCAATTCATATAGTATTGGTAGAAAAATCGACTTTAATAACTATAAACATGCAATTTTCCAAAGAAAGTATACATTTAATATTTACAATTAATAATTTGTTTGACAAATCTAAATTCTAAAGTAGAAGACAAATGTTAATTGGATTGGATTTTAAACTACACAAAAAGATTAATATTCTTTGGTGACTTGAATTTTGAAGTTTTAGACTTACATAAAATTATTTTTAAATTTTAGATATAATCTATCCGTTCAGTAACGAAATTTCATTCTTATATTAATACAACAGTAAATTTGTTTAAATTCATGACATTTTTCTATTAACTAACATAAAATGGATTATGTTATTAAAATTAGTTAATGAACAAACAGAAAATAGTAAACTAAGGTATTCTTGACTAAAATGAACGTTTTCATCATAAGAAAATTTAAATGCATGTTTTGGATATTGGCACCACTTGAGATTTAAGCATATTTTCAAATTTGATCACTCCAATTTTTTAGTCCGACACCATATGAAGGAGAAATTCAAATATTTGATCACATTCTCTTCGTCTAATGGTATATATCTTGATTAAGTAAATGTTTACGAGTGAATTTAAAATTGTTCAAAATCATATATGTCATGCTACTAATCTCTGAAAACAGTGATTCATATTTAATTTTATGTTTTTTTAATATAATTTTCAAAATTACCTCCAAATATGTCCAAAATCAACCTAAATCCTTTTCAATAAAATAAAACAACATAATATAACGATGTTAAAAAATAGAGCAATATTTAAGTGCAGCCACCACCTATCCCGTGTTTCCATACAAATTAATTTCGTGAATGGAGATTTTATTATCTTATTTTTCATTAAAAAAAAATTGTCTATTTTCATAATATTATAATATTTAAGTATAAGTAGATGAGTTTGGTTATATATTCATGTACACACTAATGGCGCACTTGAAAAAGCACTTTCCAGTTATGATTGCTGCTGCTAATGGTCTTCATGTTCATATCTGAGTACTCTTCCAGAATGCGACTTACACATAATAATTAACCTTTTGTCTTTTTAAATATAAATATAATAATTTACAAATTTTAAGTTATATCCCACCTTTACGACCTCACAAATGAGTGCAACGTTAAAAATGTTCAATATCGACATCAACATGAGAGGATGAATCGTCATTGAACAACAAAATAGTAAATCTTTTAACTTGTGTATAATTTTGTATGAACTAACTTTTTGTTTAATCTAAGATATTTGTTCAAAGTTTTAAAAAACGTCGTATAACAAAAACTGAATCAATCAAAATTTACGTGAAAAAAATGAAAGATGTGAAAGAGCATAAATGACAAAGTTTTATGGAAGTTGAATTCATTGGCTATTCATAAGCATGTGTAAGAGTAATACGAGAAGTGATTTCATGTAAATTATCAAATAATCAGATTTACCTAATAACTCGACGTTGAGATTCTCGCACAATTGTTTGTACTTCCAACAAATCCAATTAATATTCAACGGTGCTTTGGAAGTGATTTTAGAATGACTACCATGAAATGTGCTTTTAATAATTCAAAACTGGTTTTGATGATATGAAAATTGCATAAAATTGTGAAACCTAAATTAATCTTGTGTGATTAAAAACCTAATTTCGAGTAATTTTGATGATTTAAAATCACTTCCAAACATGCACTGGTCTCCAAGCGACCAACTTCTGTTTTTCGTAATGCATGAAAATTTGAAGGTTTTTCCTTCCTTTCCGTAAGAAGATAACAAAATTCAAGTCAATAATGTCCCTTATTTCCAATGGAATTTCAAATATAAATTTAATAATTCGATTGATTCATAACTTAAAAAATCAAAATATTGGTACGAAAGAAAAATAAATTAATCAACCAATCAAAATGTAATTTAAACCCTAATTTTAGGATTGAAGTTCAATGTATCTATCGAGGCAATTGCATATATAGCAATTAGGCTCAGAGTATTAGTGGTTTAACATAATACAATATAATTTACAAATTTTAGATCCAACTAAGAGAGTCTATCACAATAAATTTTATTATATTTGAATTTTTTTAAAAAAAGAATGTTATACACTTAATTATAGTCTTAAAGGTGACACCCATTGCAATTATCTCATTTATTAAATATTATTAAATGAAAGAGATATTTAAGTCAGTTTGATAATAATTTCATGTTTCCTTTTTTATTTTTCACATTTACTACGTTCCTCTAATTTTCTATCATAACACTTGAATTTTAAGTCAAAACATTTATCAAAGAAAAGGACCTTAATATGTAGTTTTACTTTCTTAATTTATTATTATTATTTTATTTTGTAGATTTGAAATATTCCAAGATGATAAAAAGAAATGTATCATGACAAATTCAGAACAGAAATTTTGATTTATTAAGTATAAATATGAATTTTATGTCATGAAAAATCCGGTAAATTTTAAAATCAAAATTCAGAAATAAAATTTATACTGAGACTGAATAGGCATATTTTTTTAAAAAAAAATTTACACAAAATAGGTACAAAATTTAAATTCCATTATTGATGGACTAAATTT
Organism: Citrullus colocynthis; assembly: GCA_031780015.1. Lineage (NCBI taxonomy): Eukaryota > Viridiplantae > Streptophyta > Magnoliopsida > Cucurbitales > Cucurbitaceae > Citrullus > Citrullus colocynthis. The sequence goes on from QLSR01000271.1 coordinate 827,228, forward strand.
ATATTTTAAACAAGGGCAAAATATATTTTTTTAATAATAAAAATCAGTTTGATAAAAATAGAAACCAAATAGGTAGTTGCATTATTGAAAAAGAAAAAAAATAGATGTCAAATAAAGAAAATTACAGCCAAAGTTACGGAAACAAACGGATACGGAGAAACATAGGTGCGAGTCTACGACCGGCGGAAACGACTATTCATTCTTAATTCTAATTTTAATTTCAATGATTAAATTTCTTTATTATTTTTATTATTTTAAAATGTCATCAGTCCCGTCTTTCTAAAAAGCATACTTCCTTTATAATTTTCTCCAAAAAAAAAAAAAAGAGAGAGAGAGAGAGAGAGAGAGAACCCTTTATATATAAATAATTACTATATCCCAACCGGCGTCTCTGTCGTCTAAACTTTTGATTCATTCTTCAACGAAGTTTCTTCTTCGTTCTCATCATCCAAAAACCTCCAATTAAAGTCTCCGGCAATCTTAACGATCCGCCATTGAAACACCTTCATCCGACTTCGATTTTGCTGTTTCATCAGTAAATGAGGTGCAAGAAGCACCACTTCGACTTCAGCAGCACCATCGGCGTCTGTGCTTCCTGTTTACAAGAGCGTCTTATTTGTATCATCGCTGCTCAAGCACAGGCGGAGCAGAACCAATCGGAACTCAGTTCCGGCGATATTCGCGCGGCGGATGATCCTCTTCCGCCACCGCTCGTTTTCCTTCGTTCCGTCTCTCCTTACGCTACGAAATCGGATGAAGATTTGTGGAGTAATCTCGATCGCGAAAGTAATCCCCGCTCTCGCCATCAGCGATTCTACAGTACTCCACAAATTGGACCTAATTATAGAACGAATAACAGTGCAAACACTACGTTCGTCAGTACGGGTTCTTTCGATTGGAAGCAGAGGAGTAAGAAATTCTCGTTCTGGTCCAAGCTTTTTAGGTCTAGATCCGAGAAATTCGAGAAGAATCATAAAACTCCTTCTCGTGAATCGCACGGTCCAGATTCGTCTTCTTCATCGCCGTCGTGGTTCTCGACGATCTTCAACGGCCGTCGGATTAAGCAGCAGTCAAGCCTTACGCCAGTCGAGGAATCGATCGCCGGTAACGAACGGAGGCATTGCCAGGGTATTGAACGCGGAATGTCGCCGGTGAGAGTATTTGACTCCGATGAAGAATGTGAAGGTCCCGATCGTTCTCCGATTTCTCAAAAGTTTCAACAGTCTCCAATGGCGGTTCCTGGATCGACGAAACGCGGGAGATTAGGGCACAATCAAAACGTTTCGGGATTCGCATTTTGTTTGAGTCCACTCGTGAGAGCAAGTCCGAATCGGAGTTGGAATCAGAAGGTAGTTCCGCCGGAAACTGCCTTGTCCGGTAACTTCAGGGTTCCGGCGAAGCCTCATCTCTGTGCGAACAGGTCGAGGAAGATAGCGGACTTTGGAAGAGTCAATCACAACCGTTGATATCGACGACCGTTGACGTTTGACCACAGTATTGATTGTTGATGGTGATATATTTCTCTAAAGTACGATTCTACCCCTCCTAAGATTTTTAACTTTTTTTTTCTTCTTTTACTGAGTGAGAAAAAAGGGGAGAAAAAAAAAAAGCCATACACTCTGTCATGTGCAGAAAAGAAAAAGAAAAGGAAAAAAAAGAAAAGAAAGAAGGAAAATAATAACAGAACCACCATATTAGAGTTTGGGATATGTGGATTATTCTTTTAAAAAAAAAAAAAAAAAAAACTATGAATGGTAGATTAAAATTTCAACCTCTAAAATTTTTTTCATATATTCCGCGTGACAGTGAGCTAAGTTTACTTTAGAGATTTGTGAAATTTCCAATCTTATTCCTTTAATTTTTTGTTTTATAATTAAATTAAAATTAAATTCTAAAATTTAATCCTAAATTATTTTAATTACAAATTCAATTTTTAATACACGAATCTGCTAAATATAAATTTGAAATTTGAAATTTGAAATTTTACTAAACACAAAAACTATATTTATTTATTATTGATCAATTAATTTTTTTTAAAAAAATTGAATTTATATATGCGAATTTGTCCGAATTTTATTTATAATTTAACCTTGTGATAAACATGGTAAATTTGGAACTACCATTTATAAAAGAAATCATAAAAAGAGGCTATAAATGCCATATTACTTGATTTATAATCTAGTTTTTATTAAATTACTTATTTGACTTTGAGCTTATTTTCATTCCGCTCTCTTAATTAATATTCCAATGTTAACTCTCATTAGTTTCTTGATTCATGTTTTTTTTTTTTTTTTTTTTCCTTCTTTGTTCGCTAATAATTGGATGATTTATAAGGCAAATTAATTTACCTGGCGAATATCTAAAAATGTATCGAATTGGGTTTCTAAGTTAATAATCCAAATATGTGTATTTTTATTTGACTAATTGCAATGTATATCATTTTAAAGGTAATTAATTGAGGAATAATAACATTTCAAATAAATTGTAAATACTGCAAATTTTCATCAACACCTTGATTCCTTTTATATTTATTCCTATCATACCATGGCTGCAATTTAACTCTCAATCTTGGGGAAAGCACTAGTGAGAAAGAGATCTTTGGTGAAAGGGAGGGATTTGATTTTTTTTTTCTTTAGATAAAAGGATTGGATGTTATTACTGCACGTATCGGGAGAACAAATTTTAAACACACACAACCGTTTCAATTACAAATCCACCGGCTACAAATAAAATTGATCGGTGAAATTCCTTTTACTATCGATGATATAAGTCTATTAGTGATATAAGTACTTCTATCGATAATAGAAACTAAAAAAAAAAATGGTGAATTACGCTAATATGTTTTCAATGACATTCTTCTATCTCTTATAGAAGTTTATCGATTATAAGAGTCTATCACTGATAGAATCATTGGCGATCGATTTCCATCAATTATAGAAACTAAACAAAAATCGTACATTACGTTAGTATACTTTCAATGATATGCTTGTATCGGTTATAGATGTCTATCACCGACAGATCAGTGATACAGAAAAATATTATTAGTTATAAGGGTGATCACTATCATTGATAAACTATCATACTCCCTTGATGGAACCATATTAGTGACAGTGTGCTATCATTGATAGACTTTGTATTTCTTTGTTAGAATCATACTAGTGATACAAACATATTAACGATAGAGACCTATCAATGATAGAGTACTGTCACTAATAAACTATTGCATTCTCTTAATAGGATTATATTAGTGAATAATATTATTATTCTATTCGCGATAGAAGCATATATCAATAATAGTAGCACCCTTATTTTAGCATATATGGCGAATGGTAGGAAAGTCATAAGAAAAAAAAATCAAGTTCAAAGGAAAGGAACAAATATTAAATTGACATTTTAGAAAGGATAAATTCTAATGATGAGCTTATAGAAATCATATGTGTTCACTTGGAGAGTTGTGATTTTCTTATGGTTTTTTTTTTTTTTTTTAAGTTTATTTATAAAAAGTTAAGACTTAAAAGAAAATAGTGCCTCCAACATTTCTTCATGTCTTCCATAGACATTTTTTGAAGGCCGAAGGTAAATTTTGCTATATTTATAATTAGTTTCAAGTTTTTTTTTTTTTTTTGTCATATTTTCGCCTCGTTTTGCTACATATGCAAGAAGCCTTTTTTATTTTTTATTTTTAGAATGTGGAGTAAGAAAATCAAACCTCAGTTCTCTAGGCTAGATTGGTAGTACATTTTTTTAAAGAAAAATAAGTTCATTGTATATATTTTTATGTCAATTGAACTATATTTATTTTAACAAATATGTATATTTATATTGATGCATCATTACATATATATTTAGTACAAAATGTAAATAAATTTATAAGTTGTATTAAAAAAACTTGTCACTATAAAATTACAAACCAACCGTTTGTCATTATTACCGGATAGAGATAGTTCAACTAAATCATAACCATGTTGTTAATGTATAAATGGCTTAGTTGGAATCTTCTCACTGCAATTAATTGTTCATGTAAAAGTTCTTTGTTTTCTAATCAATGGTTTGTTTAGACAATTAATTTTGATGACTTAATCAACAGAATTATAAAATATCAAGATTAAAATATATATGTCAAGATAAATATGTGGACTTCTATATTGCGTCCAAATAGATGAAATAGATAAAATGACTTAGACTAAAATTAATATATTATTATGTATTAACTCATTAAAAAGAAAAAAACTATATACTAGAGAGAATAAGTCATCCTATTTTAAATAATATCCTTTCTAAAATCCATAAAAATAATAACGGTAAAAAAATTATAAAAATATCACATCATTCTATGATTGTATTATTAATTATGAATATTATTATTATTATTATTATTATTATTATTATTATAAAATCTATCTNTTTTATAAATAAATTTGAAAATATCTTAACATCGTATATTTACTAATATGTTTGTTTAATACTATTTAATAAAATTAAACTTCAAAGTTCTAGTTTTAGGATAAACATGTCTTTCTTTTGAGTATAACAACTATGTATGAGAGATCAATAGATCTTTTAGTATTTGTATTAACGTCTCATCATATTTATATTTTCAAACCAAATAGTTGAAACTAACTAGTATCATTTGGTGACAATATAAAGTAGCAAGAACAAAATAATTATTTTTCAAAGGAAAAAAAAAAACCAAAACAATTATATTTTATAAATTTACGGAATGTTAAAATATCAAAATAGTTTTTCGTGTAAGCTATATTAGACAGTTAAAAATGAAGAAGGGAAACTAAATTAAGATATTAAAAATAAAAAAAAAAAAAGACTTCAATATTTGGAAAATAGATGTTACAACTAAATTGGAAAATAAATCAAGAGTTGGACGCAATACAACTATCGATTATTATTGAGATAATTATAAGTTTATTTCGTCTCTTGCTTTTCAAAAGCATATAATAGGTCAAAACTTAAGATGATATTTTAATCGATAATAGGTATTTGGTATATTCAAAATTTTAATAAAAAAATAAATTGATAATTGATTTATTAGATACATATTTGATTTTTATGCTAGTAAGAATTGAATCCTAAAATTTCAATCTTACGTTTAGTAGATACATGAATTAAAAAATCAAATATGTCAAATATGTCCGCGTTTTATTACACTCAAATTTGAAATTTGTAGGTTCCCTTAGCTAACCATTTAATAAAAAGAAAGTTAAGTTTATTAACACTATTCATACCATACGTTTCTATGTTTTGTAATCCCATTAATTTATACTTGTATTAAAAGAAAAAAAAGCTAAACTTTAAAAGAAAAAAATAAAAATTTTCATTTAAATTTCGAGCGGAAACAAACATAAATTTAAAAAAAACGAAAGATTTAAGAAAAATTTAATGTCAAATGCAGTCTTAATAATCTATAAAAACAAAATTTAAAATTTGAAACTATGGTACACTTTTTAAATTCAACAACTTAATAGACATAAATTAAAAATTTAAGAGAATATTTAGAGCGTTGAATTAGTTATTATAATATAAGATTATTATAATCGGTAAGTTATAATAATTTGTATTTGAAACACAAACAATTTTAATTTAGGTTGTAATAATTTGTACTTGAGACGCAAACTATTTTAAAAACTATTTTAATTTAGGTGGTAATAATTCGTGTTTGAAATGGATGCAATTTTAGTCTAAATAGGAGACGGTAAAAACGATAACAGAAAGTAAACCTGGTGGATGAACTATGGTATTTTTTGGGTAATAAATTATGGTTATTATTGTTATTTATTATTTCTGATTTGGTCCATGCAACTAGAAAATGGCGGGTCCCGGAAAAAGAAAGTGGCGTACGGTAATAAGGATGGATTGGAGTGATGGGTGGGCACGTGGCAAGCTGATTGTCGACGGCAAGTGGTAGTGGGAAGGCTTATGAGGATTTAATGGGGTGTGACTCGCTCACACACAAACCTAATAAGTTGACTGTGTTTTCTTTTGATTAAAGTCAATCAACGTCATTAGTTGGCTTGTGGGGCCCCTAGATCCTAGGGACCTCACTCCATCTCCATTATTAACGGTCAGAAACCGCTGAGTCCCTTTTTATTGCCTATTTATATTAATTGTCTTTTGACTCAAAATACTTACAAAAATAAATAATAATAAAAGAAAAACCCAAAATACACGTTTATCGCTTTATATCCTTATGTAATTGTCAAAATGATACTAGGCCACGTTTACCTCAGTCTAATAGTAATTTGAGAAGTGACTTCTTTTTAATTATATTTGGTGCTATTTATTTGTGTTTTGCATTCGTACTGATACATGGGATCTCCTACCATACTGTAAACAAAAAATGCAAATAGATTGATGAGCAAATGGTGATCAATCTGATTGCGTCCAAAAATTACATCGTGTCATTATCGTTACCTTTACGATTGTGGTTACCATTATTCTTACTGTTTCAAAGGAAAAAAACTATGAATTTTGACACATTTATTGTTACTCTTACTGTTACGACTATGGTTTGGCCCTCGGAGGTAAAAGTAACTATAATAATAAATTTAACAAAATCCATGATTTTAGGTAAACGCAATCCAAAGCAATCCGATTACATTTGTGATTATAGCCAATTGCGATTGATCTATTAATGAAATTCTATTACGATTGCATCAATTTTCCTTATGAATTGGTAAACATGGTCTTAGTACGATCATCCTTAGAAATTAGAGGTTCGATTCTTTAGTTCCACAAATACTATACTAAAAATACATTATTTAATTAATTGAAATTTCGTTTTTTATTTAAAATATTAAGAACACGAATTTTGTTTAATAGGATTTTTAAATACGTTTAATTGATAAACTTCAAATTTTGTTTACATCTTTGAAGTGGTAAAAATGTATGTTAACATTCAAAATTTTAATGTTGTATTTAACAAGTCACTAATTTTTAATTTTACGTTTGATATTATAATATTATATTAGTTAATCATTAAAAAATATATATATATAATAAAGACCTCGATTTAATTTTTGTTTAGTACCACCAACAACAATACAAAATATACTAAATAGATTATGGGTGAAAATTGAAAAATGGGTGAAAACCTTGATTTTTTAACTTAATATTTGAACTTTAAAATTTATGTTTTGCATATATTTTTTTAAAAGTAATTTAAATAATGCCTCAATGTACATGATTGTTGATTTTTTGCAGTGAAATTTTAGTAATTATAAAAGTTTTATTTATCTATTTATATATTTTAAATATATTTAAAGTTGTTGAATCGTATGGTGTTTACTGGTCTTAACAATTTTTTTTTTTTTTTTTTTTTTTCAATTCATACAAAGGACCATGCTATGGTATCAAACTTGTTGTTGCCCGTTGGAGATGAAAATTAATAAATTGATTGATTAGCTTATCTTCGCATTATTTAAAAGATAAGAGAAAAGATCGAATAATTGTAAAGAGGATATATAATTAATAGATCTGCTAAACTATGTTTAAATTGACAATATATACGATTTTTAATGTAATCGACACATTATATATTTATTTTTAAATACAAACCAGTAAACGTGGATATAAGTTAAAGCTTTCAAACAATTCCATTTGACCTAGTTTATATTATTATAATTATTATTTTGTTGAAAAAAATGACTTGTAAATTGTAATTAAGACGTCAACGGGATAATGACAAAAATCGTATGGTTTTTGGATCATTTATGGACATTTATTATTTATTGGAAATTATTAGCAATCGAAAAAGGTAGGATTACCCTTGTGACAGGGAAGAATTACTTTGACTTGGGCTGGATAGTGCCAATGCCAGCTTATATATGTCCATGTATAAATATTTTTCTTTTTTTAATTTATGGATAAATTACTTTTTAATCTTTAAATTTGTAAGAAGATTTGCATCGTACATTTTTCGTCAAATAATTATGTTTGATTCATAAAGTCTCATTTCTGTAATCATTTTCTTTTTAATTTTATATTTTTTTTAAAAAAAAATTTATGCTAATTTTCTCTCAAATTCCTCATACAACTTTCACTTTACTTAAATAACTTATTTAAAATTTTTAGTGAAAATCTAAAAAAAAAAATTATTTCATTTTATTTTTTCAATATTTAGTTTAGTTTTTGAAAACATAGATAAAAAGTTAGAGTTTAGAAGTTTTATTTTAAAAAATAAAAAATAAAAATAAAATAACTATCTAACCGAGTTTAAATTTTCAAAACCTAATTTTTTAGTCACTAGATGCATATATTCTTAAGAGCTCGCAAGTAGTGCAAAATAAAGTAAAATAATAATAATAATAATAATGGTGTGAGTCCACAAAACAAAGAATCAATCAAATACAAAACATTTTATGGTTAGCCTAACTACATTAACTAGTTAAGACTGCTTTGACTCAATGACTTTTAACATTTTAGTTGAATTAAAAAATTTCATTAATAACCAAACATAGACAAATAGATGAATAACATTGTAAAATATATAAATTACCAAGAAAAAAAGCTTAAATCTTTAATCCTTTAATTGTCATTGCAACCAAACAAACCGAACATGGTTTAATTAGTATACGAGTGTGTTAATAACCATGAAACATGTGATTCAAATTTTTCTACTTCAATTGTATTAAAGATGAATTGTGTGTTTAATTTGATGTATAACTTAAAGTAGTCGAACATTTAAATATTATTATTTTATTTTAAAGTAAATGTTAAAATTGTTACATCCACATAAAATATGTGTGTGTTCAACTATAAAAATACTAATTTCATTTCTGTTAGTTAAACAATTGAAATATGAAAATTGAATCAAGGTCCATAATACAAGTTTTATGTTAGTTCAGTTATATCCATATTGACAGTAATGGGTGTGTTTATATACTAAACCATGCTTAAGGCGATGAGACCGAACATATGTCAATCACACGCTATAGTCTTTTGTACTTAATTTATAACATTTGACTTACTTTTTTTTTTATTATTATTATTAAAATGACTATTTATTTTTAAAAATTAAGGAAAACAATCAATTCTTTACAGTGAACATGGATAAGCGTTACAATCTTAAAAAAGTTGTGTAATACTCCTTTTAATAAGTTATTTGCATGCTCCAAATGTCGTTAAAGAAAATTATGTTATGGAGTAATAAATTGTAAAATATCTTTCATATTGTTATTTGTTAAAGTTAATTGGCGAAGGCAGTTATTAAAAAAAAAAAAAAAAAGTTAATTAGTGAATTAGTAGAATGTAAAAGTCTATAAATACTGATTTAAGTTTATAGGGATATCTAATAAAATTGTTTTTATTTTCCTCAGACATTAAAACCGGTTAATTAGAGACCAACTTTCAAGTGTTTTAGTCGTATTTGATAATCAGTAGCTTTTTAAGGCATCTTTTTATTTTTATATGTTTTGAATTTGATTATTTGTATGCATAATATAAAAACCATAATAAAAGGAAATTGGTTTTTATTTTTATTTTATTATTATTATTTTAACGGATAGCCCCTTTTAGGTGTCCAAATGAAAAATGGTCTTCTGCTTGCATTAACACGTTGTGAATTTACTAATTCGACTATGAGAACCAATTACCTGCTTGGCAATAGATGCTCGAATCATGCTAGTCGACGCACTATGCTCCATGCTCACTACTCAATGCTTGCTCGTTTTTTGCATTCTTAAGAACAGACTCGTCGTTCAATACACTATACTCGCTGCTCGCTTCTAGCTTCTCTCCGTTTGTTTTTATTTCTCTCTTATTGATTGCCATTTTCCTCTTTGTTGCCTTCAATCTTGGAAAAACCAACAACGACGACCTTTTATATTTGTGGATATCAGGTGCAAAGTATAATGGCAAACAAAAAAAGAGAAATCGAGAAGGATGAGATGCAAACATGATAAAAAGGATGTGAAACGAACACAGAAAACAACAAATTCGAATTTTTTTAAAGAACATAAAAGCAAAAAAAGTTGCAAAATGAAGACGAAGAAAGAAGCATGCATTTAGGTTTAAGGTGTTAATTTGTACAGTACTAATATAAACAGAAGGCTAAAATTTATTAGTTTCCATACTTGAACTTAGTTTTCATTTGATCCTTGTAAAGGATGTATTGTGCCATTTTTCCAAAAAAAAAAAAAAGCATAAATTTCACCTGATCGGTGAGGGGAATCCCCAGTTTGATCGAGGACAAGGGTCAAACTAGGGACATTCCTCGAGTACCCGTCCAGGGGCAGGGAGGGTATCCGCGACCCTGACCCTGATTAATCCTTGACCACACTCGAATATATATATATATATATGAGCCGCTCTCGTCGTCTCGCTCTCTCTCTCTCTCAATCTCACTTTCTCTCTCAGCCTCGCTCTCTCTCTCACAGTATCGCTATCTCTCTCAATCTCGCTCTCTCTCACAGGATCGCACTTTCTCACAGTATCACTCTCTCTCTCACAGTATCGCACTATCTCTCTCAGCCGGTCAGCCTTGCTCTCTCTCAATCTCACTAGCTCTCGCTAACTCTAAAGTCTTGTGGGGAATAGGGCCCCCGTGGGGACCTGTCTCTCCGACGGGGAATCCCCGTCCCCATCCTCACTTAAAAATGCGCGGGACGGGGGCGGGGATGTGGATCCCCCACCCGCCGCACCCCTCCCTTGTTGCCAACCCTACAAATGACAAAAGAAGACGATTACATAATAGTAAACAATGTAGACAATGAGAGTTTTCAAATAGTTCGGTTATATTAATTGGAAACTTAAACTATTATAATTAGAGACCTACGTTAAATGAGCTATAATAGCCCACTCCACCTAAGGCATGCTTAAGGCCCAAATGTCCCCTAAAATGTAACAATTTTACGAATTTTAAGTTTAATTTACATTTGGTGCCTAGATTTTAAACTTTTATATTTTTAACCTTGAGTTTTAAGTTTAATTCTAGTTTGGCATTTGGTTTCTAGTTCCAGTATTTTATGCTTTTATCCTTGAATTTTTAGTAATGTTCATTCCAATATTTGACGTTAACTTTCAATTACTTAATTTAAAAACAATTTATGACAGTGAAATTTTAAATTAATTCGAATGGTGATAAAAAGAATTAGGGTGAACTAATTTAATCATAATGAATCTATACTTTTAAATTAATTAATAAACATTAACATCAATGATTAAAAGCATGTATTCAATAAAAAATCAAAGTTAAAAGTGTAAATAATGAAGGATGGGGACCAAATTAAAACAAAATTCACAGGTAAAAATGTAATATTTTGAGATGTAGAGACCAAATAAAAATTAAGCTCAAAATTCATGGGTAAAAGTGTAATATTTTGAAATCTAAGGACCAAATAAAATTTTAACACAAATTCATGGATAAAATTTTAACATTTCAAGATTTAAAGACCAAATTGAAACTATAACGGACTAAAATCAAACAAATTACAAATATGAGCATGATATTAAAAGAGAAAAAAAAAAAAATCCTAAAGCACGTGCGTTGCGCGTGCCATTTACCTTCACTTCAGACTCTACACCGAATAATTAGTGAGTTCCAAGTTCGAGTAATTGAGTCACCGTAAAGAGAAAAGTTAAGAGGAAAATGGCGCTGAGGGCAGCCGTTCTTCGCCATCTTCGAGTTCCAGTCCAATTCTTTGCCCTAGCTCGCCGGGAATGCCAGCCGCCGCTGTGTTCCGGTGGATCTCTCCGGCTATTTTCATCTCACGATGATCACTTGACAAAGGACGAGGTCATTGAGAGAGTTCTCTCGGTTATCAGGTGCCACCCGAAAGTCGATCCCTCCAAGGTGATTCGATCTAGTTTTCAATTGTTTTTTCAGCTTATCGAATTAGTTTTTCAAGATGGTTGAAGCATATTTTACTGATTTAGGAAATGCGGGAACAATAGGTTGGAAGTGTAGAAAATCTTAATATGTCGATTCGATGATTTCTATTTCTGACGTGCGATCGGGTCTAAGGGGTTTTAACATCTTTCCGGTGAATTCCAATTCGTTATTTGGTTCCATTTCATGTGCTTTATCTATGCGAATTGGTAATTAGGATCCTATTTGATTTTTCTCTTTACTGACTGGTAGTAATTTGAGAGAAAACATAGCCCCCTCGAACCATAACTCACGACAATTTATTCCATGATAAAGTGTTAATCTAAAAAGTGGCTCTTAATAATTTCTGCTAAAACGTCATTTCCCTGCATGTTTGATTCGGTATCTTTGGGAATATTTACTTATTTCGAGTTTTGGTCGATTGCTGTATTGCATTCAATGTCTCTCCCTTGGTTTACATGGGTTACTTGGCTTGGTTCATTAGCGCTTAACAATTGACACCTACACTTTATTATTCACGAGAGGTTTCTTTACTTATACATTATGGATTTAATATCCGAGTTTCCTTGGTATCCAAATGTTATAGGGTTAGGCGGTTTGTTGTGAGATTAGTCGAGGTGCGCGTAAGTTGGCCCGAACACTCATGGATATAAAAGGAATAAAAACAAAATTGATGATAGATAGCCGATCATAATTTGTTAAAGTTGAAGAGTGGTTAGTTCTATTTTAAGGGGTACATCTTGGCTAGTTTATTCCAAGCAAGCTCCCACAGATATGAATGCGTGGCTTTTCATTTTTTTTTTTTTAAAAAATAAACTGTTTAGTTTTGATATTGCAATGGCCTTCTCCTTCACTTTATTGCAAATAAGCATAAATTGTATTTCTCTTATCTTCTTCTTCCCTCGCTTCATTTTCTTCTCAGCCAATATCATTTCTTCTTCTTCTTTATGATTAATCTTATATATTGTAATGTCATTTACTCAAAAGATGTATTTTTTCTCTCACTTGTCCCAGCCGTTATTTTGCAACTTGCTCATAGACTCCATTGAACTTTTTCTTTGTGCACCTTTTGCTCTGGTTTTTGGTCACTGGATTGAAATTTTCCTCCTTATGACTAGATTTCATCATGTTGTATTCCTACGTATTCCCGAAAATCAGGCTATGCTATAGTAGGTATTACACCATTTTGAAATATTCCCAAGAACTTGGCTATGGGATAGTTAATATTCCGCACATTTTTGAGCCAATCTTAACGGTCAGGGACGATCAAGGACAGCTAAAATATGTCCAGTTTCTATTATTATTTTGTGGTTACTTGCAAGCAGCATCTCTTTCTTTAAACTTCAAATTATAGCTTGGCTGAAACGTTGCTGTAATTATCGAGTTTTGTGTTACTTATCTGCAGGTGAGCCCTGATGTTCATTTCCAGAAGGATTTGGGTTTAGACAGCTTGGACACTGTGGAGATTGTAATGGCCTTGGAAGAGGAGTTCAAGCTAGAGATACCGGACAAGGAGGCTGATAAAATAGATTCCTGTGATCTTGCAATTGAGTACGTATACAACCATCCAATGGCTAGTTGACAGAGTACTAGCATCTTCTCTTTATTTCTCTTTTGGTATTTTTGGAGTATGTTATTCAGTGAAAGAATTTTCATCTCGACATTGTTCTTTTTACCGGTTCTTGGGCGTTTGTTGAGAGCCATAATCTTTTACACTGTGATGGAAAATAATTGTAACTGCTTGGAACATAATGCCTCCTGTCCAGACAAATTTTCAGGGGCTACAATGGTTCTACTCTTGCTATTCATGTGGTAGAAAAGGGTTTGCATTTTAACAACTATGACATCTTTTCATCCTGCTCGTATGTTTTGCCTTTTGACTGAGAGGAGCCTAGAAACCATAACTCTGAATCTCAAGGATAATCAAATTGATTGCTTTGAAAGTTTATCATCTCTTATATACCCCTTCTATATGTTACCTTGTACTGTTACTAAACCGCAAGAAGAAGATTGTGCTGTTGAGTCAATTTTGTGGTCAGTTTTGCTGTTGATACGCCACAGCATTTGCTTAGTTTGAGTTCAAGAAGATATCATTTTCCTCCAAAGTTTGATCTTCTCTTGATATACTGTTTTAGATTCTTGAACTTTATATGTCTAATAGATCCTCGTTTTTAAATTTTGTGTTTAATAAGTATGCCCACAAAGTTCAATTTTATATCTAAAGGATTTGTTAATTTTAAAAAGTGTTGAATTGTTATTAGTTAGGAATTGTTTAAAAAGGTAAGAGGCCAATTAGATATTATAAAGTTTAGAGGATAATATTAAACGTTTTATGAATTGATTACCAACTGTTTAAAGTTTAACAATTAAATATAAACCTGAAAGGTAAGTGACTAAACTTATCATTTAACCTTTAATATAAATAAAGAAGATTTGCCATCTGCGATTGATGTTTGGTAGTTTTTGCTTAGAAGCCTCATCATCTGAATTGATTGTCTTGCAATGTTTATGTATGTAAACTAATTGGATGATGCTTGCTTGAAATGCTTAACGAAAAACTTCCCCAATTGGGTGTGTTTAAGTCTGCACTTTTATTAGGCTGTATTTTGGTTTTCAGTTTTGATTGGTGAATGAGATGTTTGGTATAGAATGTTTTGGGCATTATTTCAGAATTGTTGTTTGATTCATTAGAATGCTGTCAAGTGTCTGAAGATAAAAGGTATGCAGTTCTATTTTTAGAATAATATTTGGTGCACATTGGGTGATTTATTTATTTATTTATTATTATTTTTTTTATAAACATATTTAGAACCCGTTTGATAACGTTCTCATTTCTATTTTTCATTTTTTAAGAAACAGATTTGTTTGATAACTGTTCCCGTTTCTTATTTCTAAATTTTAAGAAACATTTCTAGAAAATGGGTCAAAATTGAGAAACTACAAAAAATAGTTTCTCCCCTTTCTATTTACTGTTCTCACAAATAATCATTCTTAGCTTCGCTTATATTGGGATCAATGCTTATGGTAACTAATTTTCAATTGCAATCATGAGTTTAAATCCCACTCGAAGCAATATTTTTTTGAAAATTTAAATTTTTTTTTTTTTTTTATGAAGAACCTGTTTTTCACATTACATTTCTTTATTTTTATTATTTTTATTAATTTTGTTATTGCAAAAAATAATTCTCCATATTTATATTTTATTTTAATTTTGAATTTTAAAATTCTCGAATATTTAAATTTATAAACATTTAGGCAAGGTTAATTGGGTTTTAAGTTTTTCTTGAATTCTATAAACAATTATTACTATTTAAGTAATTAGCTTTTATTCTTCAAATTGAATTAGATAAACATTTTAATGAAATATTATTGAGTTATTCGGGTTAAATAATTAAATGAATTGATTTTGGTAAATTAATATCAATTAATTTTAATTAACTTTAGAAATATATAAAAGAAGTAAATGAATTAGGAGGAAAAGAGAAAGCTCACTTTCTTGTAAGAAGATTAAATTATATCTTTATCCATGGGAAGGGGAATACAATATTCTCGAGTTCAACTAAGAAAACAATGCTATCTCATATCTTTACCAATTCTCATTATGAATTTTCTTGTACCAAACGCCACGTAACGTGCTTTATTTATATCCTTATTTATTTATTTACTTTTCGGCATACTTTAAAAGAAAATTATTACAAATAAAAAAAATCAAATTATTTATAAATATAGCAAAATTTTACTTTCTGTATGATAGACCGTAATAGACATCTATCTGTGTATATTTGGTAAAAAGTGATAGATATCATATTTGTAATTATTTTCAAAAACAATTTCTATTATTGAAACATCTTAGTTTAAATAAATGAAAGGTGAACAATATTTTTTTCCATGACGACATTACTATTTAAATTATTATTTCGTTTGTTACCATCATCAATAATACAAAATTCCAAAAAAAAAAAAAAAATGATTTGACAGTAATTACGTTTTTTTTAATTTATTAAATTTTAGAATTACAGTAATTACGAATTTTATTAAAGGAAAATTCAATTACCCTAAGCGTATGTATGTCAAGGATCTCTTTAGTATTCTTCTAAAGAATGAGAATACGAATAAAAGTGATCAGTTGAACGGATAAAAAATACTTATAATCTCTAGGGATGAAAATCACTTCTTATAGACCTACCACCGATGAAATTGAAATAGTTTTCATACTCTCATAGTACCATAATTTTACACACAAATGATCAATTTTAAATGTTACAGAAATGTAAAAATCTTGTTTTTGCATGTTAAAATGAAAGTTCAAAATTGACATGACGTTGACGTATAAAACTTGGAAGGTATGAATAACCTCATTTACCACTCAATTTTAACTCGATGGTTTGTTTTAAATCGTTATTATCATTTATGTTATTTACAAATACCATTCACATGATCTCAATTTGATACATTAATTGTTATGCTAATTTGCACAAATCATGTAAATAATGTAACGTGTGCCTTCCAATTTTACAAATCAACAATTTCATCGTTTTGCCAAAGTAGGCTTGGTTCAACTAATATAAAATATGTGTTAACGACCAAGATATATGTGATTCGGGTCCTAAAAAACAATTTCATTGATTTTCATCTATCACTTTAATGGAAAACCTCTCTAAAAGTATTTTTTTAAAAAACAATTTCAAAATTAACTAGTTAAAGTATAAAAAAATTAAAAATTTAGAGACATAATTGAACCCTAATTCAAAATTCACGAACATTTTTATACTCTAACCAAACAAAACCATACACGATGGAATATCTTTTGAATATTATTATTATTTCAAACAATAAAGCACAAATTACACAACCTATTAAGCCACACATGCTTTTATTGAAATATTTAAATAGATTAAATTACAAATTTAATCACATGATTTGGAATAAATTGAAATTTAATTGGTTAATTTTGTATTTATAATTTGATAAAACTTCACAATTTTATCAAAAGAACATACAAACTAAATTCTAATGATGAACATAAATTAAATTCTAATATTTTCCAAATCAAACCAAATTGGTAATTTAACCGATTCAAATTCTTATATTCATCTGAACTATACGAACCACTTCCCAAACAACGGACGAACCTCCTCATTCCTTAAGGACGCATCTTGAGAATACAGAGCGCAATGGCGGTTAACTCGAACGAATCGCCATTCCGCTTCGTCAGTGGCGAAACTCCGCCTTCAATTTCTTTGAATCCATCCTCACAAGTCGTAACTGCATCCATCACCGAACTCAACTTCACGTTCGCCTCTTCATAGCGCTTCCGCGCGTACTCCGCCGCCGCATCGCGCACCGTCTCGACAGCGTCAGAGTAGAGTTCTTTACAATCGATCAGCCGCGGCCTCACGTTCGAATCCGGCGACAGATTCTTCTTCTTCTTCAGTAATCGCTCGATGTATCGCTGCGTACTGGTCGCGTTCCTTCTGATCAACTTGATTGAAATCATGCCGAGTTTGAAAAGGTCCGCCGTGTCGCTCGCGGGATCGACAGCGAGTGATCGAAGACAGAAGTCGAGGCGGACGTTCGGATCGCTTGCGGCGGAGATTTCGCAGGTTCGTGAAACGATGTCGTTTGAGGCAGTGGATTGGAGATTGAAGGCGCCTAAGAAGAAAAATGCGAGCGCGATGAAACGGTGCGTATAAGCGAAACTCATTTTTAATTTAAATAATATTGCGAATTGGGAATATCGAATTTCGAATTTTGGAATTGGAATGGGCTTAGTTTAAGTATATATAGGTAGATGGAGGGTTATTTTTATTCATTTATTTTATTACTTAAAGTATTATTTTGAAATTTGTTTAATTTTAGTTTATATAAAAAATGTTTAATTTTAATTTCTAATACTTTTAATAAATTTTAAATATGGCTATAGTATATCAAAGTTAGTTTTATCAAAAGTGATTCAATAACAACAATAATAATAAATAATTTTTATATAAGAATATATTATATAGAAATATGTTTTTAAAATTTATAATCAAGATGTTAATATATAATATTTTTTTAAAAAAAATAAACAAGTAATAGGAACTAAATTTAATATAGAAACTAAATTTCAAAATGTAGGCAGCTAAAATTTGAGATTTATAAAAAAAATATAAAAACTAAAATTGAACAAATTTAGAACGAAAATAGTGTTGTAACCTATTTAATTTTATTTGAGTTTTAGAATTATGGAATTGAAATTGTGAATATGGGATGGGAAAAAGAAGAAATGGAGGTTGCTTGTGGAGATTTGGGGATGTTGATTGATATCATAAAATAAAAATGATGAATGATGAGGAAAGAGATGGGATTAGGAAGACATAACGTGGGGAATATGGGATTGATTTTGCTGGAGATTACATAAGCCTTTGTGTTCGGTTGGATCCTTCAAAGTCACCCCTAATCCACGTGGCGATGATTCAACACCATACATTTCGAACATGCATTGAATGATTATTAAGAGCCATCCATATTGTTTTTGTGACGGGTATATTGAATAGTCTTTTCATATTTGATAGAGTAAGGTCTAGGTCGAGAATAATTGCTGTCAGGTTTGCTTTTCGAAAATCCGTTATGAAAGAATGTAAAATAATTTTTGGTAAATTTTTAATTTTAATTATCTTCACATTGATAATTAATTTGTGTTTGTCTTGCTAATTTTAGATTGTAGTATATTTGCTATTACTCAACATATTTATGAGTCTCTTCGAGATTTGCAGATTCCAAATGTGGTTCGGGTAGTTTGTGGGTATGCTTCAAATTAGGTGGAGGAATGAGGTGCTTTGCAATGAGCTTATTCGATTGTGATCCTCTAGGAGTCTAGGTTTTGAAGTGACTTGAGACTTCTCTTCTATTTAGGAGACTCGATTATGTTATCCTTATTGGGACCTTTTTCAATTAGTTGTGTATGCATTTTCTTTGAATTTTTGTTATTGTTTCTATTTATTTCTTTAGTTGTATTTGTGTTTTGGTTATGCATTAAACTCAAGTTGTGAGGTCCTCTTCATCCTATTGCAACCTTTGATATTTTGATCTCTAATTTAGATTCAAAATGACATCGTTATCCATAGAGTTCAAATTTTAGAAACATAGATTAATGGCCATCTTTTAAAAGTAAAATGAAAAAAAACAAAAATAAAATTAATAATTAAAAAAAAAAAACCTGAAACTTTTACTAAGTAAATAGGATAAAATCAATATTTTAAAAGGACAAAAATAAACCAAATGTGGAAGTGGAATAAAATATAAATATGAAAAATAACGTTTTAAATTCTTAATTATATAATGTTTAAGAGGGTGGAGAAAACAATTTTCAAAAGAAAAAAAAACATGGTGGAGAAAATTTTCTTTCGTCCTAAAGAGGGATGGAAAAACGTAGGAATTCTTATCTTATCATACATTCCTTGTTTTAGCATTGAATTTTCGTTGATTTGTCGATATTTCTATCAATATTTACTTGTTTTCAAGAATTCAATACCAAAACGAGGAATAAATCAAAATTTCTACTATATCATAGAAACATCCACGAACCATAAAAAATAATTAACAAAATAGTCACTAATGTAAATATGTTATAAATAATAACTATGTTAACTTGTATAAAATTCATAAATGGTTTATTTATTAATTTAAAATTATTTTTTGTTTTTTATTTTTATAATTTTTAAAAAATATTTATCGAGATTGACATTTTATCAATATTTTCATTTATATTTTCGTAAGATTAAGACTTTAATATTTCCATTAATGACCTTTTAACGATTCTGCCATTACTGTTGGGTTGTTCAAAGTGAAAAATGTTTTTTTATTTTAATAATTTTATTTTCATTCTAATTTAATCATCTAATAAATAGTATTGATATTTCAATGCTTTACAGATTTGTTAGCCGGTTAAATATGCTTTTATCTTTAGATTTGACTAATGTTTAATATGGTTTCAAAACTTATTATTATTGTTGTTATTTTTGAATTCAAAGAATATGTGAGATAATATATACATTTGAATATTTGAGTTTTTGGTCGAAGATATCACATAATAATTATTTAACTTATAATACAAGCGTCTAACTCAAAATCAGACTAATTTCTTCGAATCAAAATGAAAAAGGTTTGCCGCTCTAATAGGATGATTAGAAGAAAATCTAAGCCACGATTATAGGTTTTTTTTTTTTTTAAGTGGAGGAAATTTAGGAGAGATTAAAGGGTTTTTTTTTTTTTTTTCCCTCAAAGTAATTAAGGGGAATCCCCTTTTTTTCTTGTTTGGAGCTTCTTTTAAGCACGTGAGAGTAAGGTTAAAATAGTAATTCATCAATGTTTTTTAAGTAGTGAAAAAACAAAAGTGAATTTATACCATTTTGGTCCAAAGTAAAATATAATAGCCTAATTCAGTATCTTAAAGTTTTATTGGCATTCAAATACTAAAGAGTAGAAAATGTCACGTGTTTTTTTTTTTTTTTTTTTCTCAAATTATCTATTACTGTAATAAATTTTATTCAATTTGACGGCTATTAAACTTGAATTTGGGCAGTAGCCCAATTGGAACTAAAAATTGCAATTAGATTGATGGAGTAAATTAAGTAGCTCCTTGGGCCCAAATCCAATTCCAATTTATGGCCCAAACCCATGATTTGATGACCAAATTCGAGTAAAGAAATTATATTTTTTTTTAAGAGAAATGAAAAAAATGCATTCTCTAAACTTTGGTGAAGCCTAAATTTCATGATTCATTTACGAAAATAATATTTAGAGTTTGAGCAAATAGTTTAAAGTATAAATTGATTTTCTTTGTACTTAAAAAACAAATTATAGAAAAAAATATACATTTTTATACTTGAGGTATGAGCTATCCACTTGATACATAAAGTTTCTAAAGTGACACTTTCCATCATTAAATTTAAAAAACGATTTTAATTAGTTATGAAGTTATTTGACCATTAGAAATAATTTTAAATTAAATTTAAATACTATTTTGATTTTTATATTGTTGACTTTGGTTCATTTTAGTCCCTATATTTTAAACTTTTTTTCCTTTCAATACTTGCACTTTTAATATGTTGATTTTGATCCTTGTATTTTTTAAACGTGACCATTTTGACCCATTCATTTTTATGGGAGATAATGGTCATTTTTCTAAAGTTTAAAGACAGAAATTAACATTTTTGAAAGTATAAAGGCCAAAATGAACAAAATCAAAAGCATAAGGACCAAAATAATATTTTATTAAACGTTAAGGACCAAAATCGAACTTTGGGGGCCATCAACTTAAACGACTCAACTTCAATAATAAGTGTTGCACATCTATTGAGTAATTTTTTTTTTCACTTTTTCACATTTACCTAGTAACTCAATATTTCCCCTTTTCGAAAAAACTTCACATTTAACAAGTAACTCCATTTTATAACTACAACAATACTAAACCCCCTTCATTTTTACTTTCACATTTAACTCAATCTACTTTCTTAATTTACCCCTCACAATTATGTAGGAATTTAATCTTACAATTTTACTCTCCAAATACAAATTTACTAATTCCAACATATTAACTTCCCTCGGTGGGTCAAATGCTACCTAATTTAAAGTATTGTTTTCATATATAGCAAAATAAATCAACTTATTTGTAAATATATCAAATGAAAAAAAAAATATATATAGACGCGAGTTTATTTCTACGTATTTAAACAAAATAAAATAAAAAGAAAAAAGAAACTCTGAATTAAAGAAACCCTCCAAAAAGAATGAAAAACCACGAGTGAGTGGGAAGACAAGTTCCAAAAAATGCAAGAGACAGCAACAGATAAGGGGAGAAGGTAAACCCACAGCCAGCCTACGCTCTTCCCAATTCTTTCTGAGCTTCCAAGAAACGCATCAATGGCGTACCTCAGGACAGCCATGGATTCCGCCTTCTGGGACTTGAACATTTCTTCTCCTCAAACCCTCGCCGGAACCGCCAAGGCCGTCCCCGGCGAACCATTTCCCCTCGATGGAGCTCGAGCCAGCCGGGCCCTGCGGATTCAGCAAATCTCCCTCCTCGGCAATGGATTTCCACTCGGAATTATTCCTTCCTACTCTCCCACTGCTCAGAAGGAGTTAGGTTCCTTTTCTCTTCAGTCGCTCTTGCTCAGGTTGCCCGCCGCCAATTGGTGAGTAGTAATTACCAATGCCGTCTTCTTCATCTCTTTGATTACCGATAATGTCCATTGTTTGCCTACTTTGGAAATCTTTAATTAATTGTGTTTGATGTTGTAATAATCAACTACAAGAAAAACGTCTCGAAATTGAGAAATGAACTTAAGCCTCATTGAACCATTTGGTGTTTGTTTAGATAACTGAACTTTATGATCGTAAGTTCTTAGGGCAGGGTAGGTTATTTGTTTATGCTTCTAACATTTCTTTTATCAACTGATACGGTGTTTTCTTTTTGTGGTCCGTCTTTGATAGTGTTGATTCCTGGCGTTTTGACTGCTTAATTTTACTTGTAATTTTCAATTAGTAATGTCACACCCTAATCCAGTTCCAGACTTCCATGTATATTTTGTAGTGTTGGCTTCTTTGAAATTTGATTGACAGTAGATGGTTAAGACCTGTTTGATAACAACTTCGTTTTATGTTCTTTCTTTTGAGATTTATGCTCCTTTGCCTCCGAACTACATTTCTCAAACAAACATTTGAATCCTCAGTCAAATTCAAAAATAAAAAAATGGTTTGGTTTTTTAAAACATGGGTTGAAAGTAGATACCAAGAAAAATAAATTTATAGGTGAAAGAAGTGTATACAAGCTTAATTTTTAAAAACAAATAACTAAATGGTTCTCAAACAAACAGGACTTTGTTTTTTATTTTTGGTTTTTGATTTTTGATAATTATATTTTTTTCTCACAATTTCTTTAGTCTGACGAAAGCATTTGAATTCATAATAAGATTAAAAAACAAAAACAAGTTTTTAAAACTTTTTTATTTATTTCGTTGGTTTTCAAAACTTACCAAGGATTCTGAAAACATGGCTACAAAGTTGACAACAAACAAAGAAACTCTTAGGCAGAAGTAGTGTTTAGTTTATAAATTTAGTTTTCTAAAGCTGAAGACAAGAAACAAATAGTTATCAAACATGCCTTAATTGGGTCGTTTGCTTATCTGTACATTTTCCATCACTTACATATTTACTGTCATTACTCTACTATCAGATTATTAACTCATGCTGCACATACTGACAGAACCCATTGTTACTCATGAAGAAAGGGGCCAGAGATGATTAGAGAGTGTTCCCCTCTATTCCAAACTACCAGATTTCACTTACCAAAACCATAACTTAGATATTACCCTGTTTCTGTACTGACCTAAGTTTTGTTCTCCCAACTTCACCTTAGTTTTACTATTATGACACACCAATGATAACTTATAATTTAAGTCCCTCATTCTCGAAATGTTTCTTCTGACATGCATTCACTAATTCTGGCCTTCTATCGCACGTCCTTCTGGTATTTTCACAAAGAATTGAAGGTTTGGTTTTCTAATTCGTTTAAGCAATTTTTTTGTGAAGGAAAAAAGTCCAACAGGACTATATTTTCCTCTGACATTTTTTAGATTGCAATTGATTTTGCAAATTTCAGATGTATTATCTAATGGAGTCTTTACACTTCTAGGTGGGTTGGATTGGTTGGCCAATTTCGTCCAAAGAAACTGATATCTTCAATAAAAGCCGAACTTTCTGCTGCGGACAGCCTTGAGCTCCCTGTCTTGAAAGACGTTGCTAGACAGTTTCTGGACAAGTCGCTCTATACATATGGACTATGCTCTCAGTTTTCTCCTAGTCCATTTTCATCTGTATATGTCAGCACAGAAGGGCATGGTGAGAGGAAAGGGCATCGTCACAAGGCGATGCTTTATCAAAAGGTCAGCATTGTAGTCATCTAAGTTACATTAAATGATAACTACAGGAAAGAGATATGCTTTTTATCAGAATCTTTAAATAATGATATCTGCCCTTTGTTTGGATATTACATGGGTTGCAAGTTTTCTTTTTAAAAGAATACTTTTATTCTACTTCAATATCAATGTTAATGTGAACGTGACGAGGTCATGATTCCAAGTGTTGGTTCTTGCAATAGAATCTGGCATGGCAAAAGCATTATTTTGAAACTCTTCTTTTCTCTTTGCATGACAAATTCTGAAGGGATGATATTTGGTTTACATTTTACATTTGTAGGACAAGCTACATGTCGGAAAGTTCTTAAGCTTCAATTTATTATCATTATTTTTTTAGGTCAGCATTCCTTTTAACAATATGTGGGGTGGGAGATCGAATCTCAGACCTTGGGTTAATAGTACACCTTCATGCCAGTTGAGCTATGCTCACGTTGGCTTTTAGGTCAGCATTATATTTAGCATTTGAGACATTTTAAGGAATATATTGTTCCATAGCAGACAGTTATTTTGCGTGATTCCTAAAAATTGAATTATATTGCTACTTATATCAATTCATTGGAATTTTTTTGCTTGCTTTATTTTCCTTTAATTGTATTCAGAAACCTTATTCCATGCCACCTTTTTCTGCAGCTTCCTCATCATGATATAAACGTGGATGCGGCTTGGCCAGAGCTCTTCATTGATCATAAAGGTCAATATTGGGACGTGCCCGAGTCTATATCTTTGGATCTTTCATCTCTTAAGTCTGAATCTGGGTTGCGATACCGAGTTGGGTTGCATAAGAATGGTGGCATTCCCCGGGCTCTTAATTCTACCAATAATGATGACCCGCCTCCTGCTCTTATGCCTGGATTATGTGCAAAGGCTGCATTCTCTTTTGAAAAGAACAAGTACCTTTGGAGGGTAAAAGAAAGGAAGCAAGATTTGATGGAGAAGACAGACAAGGGGGAATGGTATTGGAAGCCATCATATGACGTGCGCCTTAAAGAACCTCATGCTGCCATATCTGGAATCGTCGGTCAGTCTACCACCGTCTAAATTTTGGTGTTCGCTATATGTGTGGTTTCTACTCCTCTCTCACTCTCTACATGCATAACAACTCAAAAGCGTTATTTTAAAAGGATCCATTTCTGCTGCTTGTTTCATATCAAGTATTTGCATATCAGGTGGCACCTTTAGCTCTTGGTTCGGAGGCAGCAACACGGTCGGGTCCAATGGAGATGGAAACTTAACTATGGGTCAGAGGAAAAGAAGTCCGTTGAATGCTGATCTTTTTGGCTCAATTTGCTATACTTTCCAACATGGGAGATTCAGAAAGCAATATGGTGACCTAACGAGGATAGATGCTCGGTTAGATATTTCATCGGCTTCAGGGTTTGCCAAAAGAGTTTTTCATGGTTTCAAGAAATCTGTTGATGATCATGAGAGATCACAATCTTCCCCCAGACTCAATTTGATCCTTCAACAACAGGTAAAAGTACCTTTTAGCTTTGGGATTCCAATGCAGGTCTCTATTCATATAGAAGCAATCAGTTCACAAACTAAAACTCAAGAAAAGAATTTACTTCTTTAAACTGCACTTCAAAAGACATGAATGATGCTAAGAAGGAATGCCATTTGCAGGTCGCTGGCCCGATTGTCTTCCGTGTAGATTCCAAGCTTTTGCTCGATTCTGCATCTGGCAAGCGTGGTCCCCATGTTGAGGACACAATTTACAGCTTAAATTATTCATTTAGGCTTCTTCGATCAGGCAAAGCTGTTTTCTGGTATTCTCCCAAAAGGAAAGAGGGAATGGTCGAGTTGCAACTGTTTGAGTTTTGACTTCGACATCATTAGATTCGGTTAGAGTTCAGTTGATGCATTCAATTCTTAGCTTTTTGACAACGAAATCGGCTTATATAGAGTTAGTTTAGCACTTGATGAGGCCTTTCTTCCCATCTTATTTAGTATTGCACAACTCTTGCAGATGTAAAATATACTAGTGCTGTACTTGTTTATGTCGAACATTTGTTGCTCAAAAAATAAGGGTATTTGAAATCATTGAATCTGCAGCAAAACTTGGGCTGTTCTTTGTTCCTAATCTTCTGCTTGAATCTCATTCCATCAGGCTCAGTTTCATAATTCAAAAGTAAAGGCATCTTTCTGCACTGCAGCTACTGAAATGGATGAATCAACAGGTCATTTGCTCGGAGTCGTATTGAATCCTCTCGGAATCGGATATATCCTGTATGATTTTGTTCGTTCGAGTAATTTACATGCAAATGTAGTTGATCCTCAGGCAATACGCCATTTTATACCTTTCATGTTCTTCATCGAGATCATTTGAGTAATTTATGCTCGACCGATATTTAAACATTGATACAGTATGATTCAAACACTGTCATCTCATTTTCAACAATCTTATTCTGAGTTTTTTCAGTTTGGATAAGTCTCTTTCCTCGTTTCATTTCTCAAAATAGTTAGATGTGTATTCCCAACATTCTACCTACAGTTTTTCCTTCTAATTTTCTTGATTTTATTCTCAAAATTCTCATTCTTGGACTTTTTATTTGCTGATTTTGAGTGTTGATTGATGTTAAAGATTTGAATCTCTACTTCCACGTGTTATTAAATTTACACTGAGTTATAAATATGTCTATCATTGTTAGATAAGTTACATTTTGTTACGCTTGAAATTATTTTTAGCAGTTTTGGCATTTAAAACAATTACTCTACGCATTAACTAAATTATATGTCAACTAGAATTACAAATCTTTTTCGAATAGTCCAGCTTGAACTATTGACTATATTGGTGAGGACACCAAAACTTCCATCTATCTCCACGATGAGAATACTTGGTGCATCTCACTCTCATCACACACACACAAAAATGGACATGGCAAATTATGATTAAACAATTTGGTAAGAATTAAAATTTTTTCAAATAAAGAATTATGATTAAACAATTTGGTAAGAATTAATTTTTTTTAAAAAAAAATAAATAAGAAGAATTTGCCACATGACAAATTATGATTGGATACTTTGGTAAAACATACAAAGATAGTTGCGGTTCCGAATGCAGTTATGCATTTTTCCTAGACTTTACTTTTAGAATCTTTCCAAAATGAACTACCGACTCCTACTCGTTATTTGACACGTAATTTATTTATTTCTTTCTTTGATGAACTCCACGAAATTCGTAAAAGCTATTTTTGTAGGAAGCAATTTTCCACCCTACCATATTACTAGAAAAATTCTCAACAATGTGGAATTTCTTTTGACCTAACAATCGACACTTAAGTTTTTGGTTCTCACTTCTTATCTTACTTGTAGTTCGTTAGAATTAAGAACGCTCTAGAATTTCTCTTCCCTCGCTAAATCGTTTCTCCCGCCCACCTCACTCGATTCCCACAGAGTTCTACTTCTTCTTCGACTAGATTCATGGCGATGGCGTCTACGTTCGTCACAGTGCCAAAGCCCTTCATCAATAGGCCTAATTCATCTTCCGTATCTGCACGGCGACTAATAATCGGTACGCTGAGCAGTAACTCCATTGATAGATGATTGTTGCATTTTCTTTTCTCGATCAATTTCTCTCGCAATCCGTCTTCTGAATTTCTGGATGATTTTTCTTCTTGAGTTTTGGATAGGAGGATTGCGAAGTAGCACTTTGACAGTCAGCGCAATTTCTAAGAAATTGGAGCCTGCGAAGGTATTCCTCTATCTTTTTCTCTCGAAATCTCTTCTGCGATTTGAGATTTTTTTCTTCGTTCGTTCTTTCTTATGTGTTATTGAACTCGTGGACTTGATTTCCATTCTTATTCTTGACATTTATGATGCTTGTGGATTTCAGGTGGTTCCTCAAGCTGATAGAGTTCTCGTCCGTCTTGAGGAGCTTCCTGAGGTAAGCTTACGCTCAACAGAAATGGCGAATGAATTTGTTGAATTACGTAACTCCTAGAATTTGTTTGATGGATTGGAAACTGTAACACGTTCTTAAAATTTGAGATATGTTATACTGTGGCAGAAATCAGCTGGTGGAGTTTTGCTGCCTAAATCAGCTGTCAAATTTGAGCGGTATCTTGTAGGAGAGGTGAGGAAAATTCTTCCATTACAGTTGCAATTTTCTCTGTATTTATTCCTGTGACAGAATGTATTTGATAATCGATAATATGTTTTTATCAGATTCTATCCGTCGGAACAGACGTTGGAGAAAATGATATTGTACCTGGAAAAAAGGTAATTGAGGATTTTTATTTAGCGAAATTCCAAGCTGTAATTGTGTTCTATAAATTTGGTTTTCTCAAGTAATGGTGAGTTTGTAGTGTTATTATTAAGGGAAGCAGTTTTTAATAAGCACCTTTAGAAAGTACTTTTAACTGGTTTTTATAGTGTTTTTAAAATTTTCAATAACTCTTTTAGCTACGTAACTAAACATTGAGAAATTTGAAAAGTGTTTTTTTAGCTATTTAGCTAGTTAGCTAGCTAAGAAGATTATTTGTTGTTCCAAAATGGTGCTAAATCCACTCTTATTATCATGCAAACTTGTGGGATTTGTTTTTGTCTAAGAGGAGCAAATGTTTATTACCTTGCAGGTTCTTTTATCCGACATAAATGCTTATGAGGTAAGTTGTTTTGTTTGCTGGAGTTATCGTATTGGCTTCAATATTCTCTCAATTATTTATGGCAATTTTCCTTCACAATTATTGGTTACCACAAGTGTGCTGCAATCAAGAATGCAGGTGGATATAGCTTTTTAACCATATAGCTTTGATTTTTAGATTATAATTTGAATTGGGTTAGTCTATGCACGAGTCTTCTTAAATTAGAATTAGTTTGAGTTGTATCAAAGTAACTGGAAGTTATTAATTGAAAAAGCTCTATTTTTACTTGGGATAAAATTGTACATGCATATATTATTAGATCTTTACCGAACAACCTTAAGGAAATAATTTTAAGTCTTTGGGTATAGTTTTTCATGAAATATCATCAAATTACTTACTTTTAGTTCAACTTTTAAATAAGTTGTTAGGTACTTATCCGACTGATATTCTCACTTTTTCTCTTTTCAAAACTTTGAACAATTGTCCTAAACAATTACATTTGTCCTAATTTGAATGTACTAAAATTATGGCATAGTTTCTAATGTTTAGCATTTTGCCTATAAGCTCACTGTTTGGGAATATCAAGTATTTCACTGAGTACTGCCGTTTTTACTGTAAGGTGTTATTGATGTAAGATGTAAGGCGGTAAATTAGTGCCTCAGTAGAAAAATATATCAAAACTCTAGCTACAGGGCCATAAGTACTAGATATGTTTCTAGGAAAAATGTTCAGTAATCTGGCTACTTTTGTTTATGCAGCCTTGGAGTTGGAACTTATATCTTCTAACTTATGTCATGAAGTCTATTCATGTTCATTTTTCTACTTTCCCTACAGATTATATTTTCTTCTACTATGTTAAATCATGGGATGAAACCATAATAGCCTCTTAAGTTTACTTTAGGTAGTTAAAATTGTTGTCAGCCACAGTTATAACTTCATTCATATTTGTTGTTAAGCATGTGACAAACAAATCTACATCTGAACAAAGCCAATATATATATATATATTAGAATGCCTTGAATCTGTTTTATGTTATTTACGATTTTGGCCATAGGGTATAGAGGGGTGTGCTATATATAAACTCTCTAATCCTACTGGCGCCTTCACAACTTGTATTAACTGATATTTCTCTCTAATAATAAACCAATCTCTTCTTCTATCCGTGGACGTCACTAATACTGTCAGTAAACCACATAAATCTCTATGGCTTTATTGTTTACGTTTTCTCTCTTTCCTTATTTGTCGATTTCATAACAATAGATGTGAAACCATCAACCTCTAGGATGGTAATTGGTATTTGATCTACCAAGCTATGCTTGGATTGATGAACACAGTCAATATTTTGATGATTAATCCCCCCTCAATTATACTATATGTTTTAATAGATTGATTGTAAATGTTGGTGGTGGTTTGTCAGGTGGATTTGGGCACAGATGCTAAGCACTGCTTCTGTAAAGCTGGTGATTTGTTAGCTGTGGTTGAGTAGAGAAGCTTCCTCCAACACTACAATGCACATCCACATCAGTTCTTTTCACTCAGATTAGTTCTCTTTCCTGATTGTCATTTGCTTGTTATCTCGTTTTATTTTCGTTTTTATTGATCTGTGTGACCTGTATAAAGATGTTAGTTATTCTCACTAGGAAGAATACCTTCGATTATTTTTTAAAAATTAGTCAACCTTAAAAGAATAACAAGAATGATATAGTTATGCAAATAATTTTTTGCTTTTTTCCACTCCGAAAATATAGAACCTTTTTTATGAGTATCTGTCGAAATGTCTATAGAGGATGTTTAGTTTATAGGTTGACTTTGTAGTATTGGATTATGAAGTTTTGAGTCTACTTTGATTTATGGATCATAGTTTGCTAATCTCATAACTTTATAAATTTAGGTTGTTAAAATTCACCACTTAAGTAACATGGCTCAATAAACCTTATTTCTTAATGTGGGTTCTTTAATTTCAATTTGTAGGGGATCATGTTCTACTGATGCTACTTTTCTAGGGGCTAATATCTCTCTTTAATTTTGGTTGTGATTTGATAGTCTTCTTTCAAAAATAAAACAAAACAAAAAAAATAAATTAACTTTATTTCTGCATCCTCGTTGGATAACTTTTGTTTTTAGTTTTCTTTTTATTGGTTGATTCTTTTTTTTTTCTTTTTTTTTTTTAAGATCTAACATCTGAATCTAAATCAAAATTAAAAAACAAAATCTATAGTGTATGAAAGCTTGGTTTCTTTGGTAGTAAACATCAAAACAAAAATTTTAAAACAAGGAATTTGATGAAAATGAAGTTGTATTTCATATTTTTAGATATTATTGGCAGCAAATTTAGAAAATGGATTTTAATTTAAACAATTGTTTTAAATATGTTTGATACTATATATATAAACCACAAAACTAGTTGTAGCTAATCTACTAAATAGTAGGTTGGCTATAAACTATTATTAATTAATTTATGGACATGTTTTTATGTTCAAGCTTTATAGAATTATTCTTTTATAACATTATATAATTTATAATACATTACATAATACATATTTTATTTTAAAAAAAAAATAAATAAATTGAGTTTATAACATGGGGTGTTGTATTTCTAATAGTTTTTATTTTTATTTAATATTCTTTTGCATTTTAAAATTTAAAATTAAAAATTTGGATAATCTTAAAACATACCAAATTGATTTTAAAATTTACATTATTTAGATCATGGAAATCGAAAACTTTTAGAAACATAGTTAAGTTTGTTTGTTAAATACATATTTGTTGAATTTGAATCTGATTTATTTGTCAAATACATATTACTTCAACTTGAACCCGTGTGGATAAGCGAAATTCATTTTAATTCAAATACATATTTAGATCATGGAAATCCAAAACTTTTGGAAACATAATTAAGAAGGATTCCCAACTAGGCTTGAGTTTTTAAAATAGAAAACTTAAAATAAAATGAAAATAGTATTTTAGTAAAAGTTTTTACCTCTCAAAATCATTAGTCAAAACCCCCTTTTAGTCTTTGCTTATTATTCATAAAAGTCTATTCTTTTAGTAATGATTTGATCGAAAGATGTTATCTGATTAGGCAGGTAATTTTATTTTTGAACTTTTTCAATTACAAAAGATTAAAACCATGATTCATCTGGTTGTATAAAACGATTAACAAAATTCAAGTCAAATACCTCAGATCTAACTAATTTTTAAATCTCAGTTATGTGGTTTATAATTTGAGTGGTTCTTAATTAATAATATCTACGAAATTCCCCCATTTGACTTAAATACTTTATTTGCATGTGGATTTGTTCATTATACAACCTCTTTTTTTTTTTCCTATGATAGGGATCAATTCATTATTGGATTGGATAATGGTCCTCTAAAAAAGAAAAAAAAAAAAGAAATAATAATATTAACCTCAATCGTACTTGATTCACAAACATCCCTTATTATGAATTTTAAAACCTCTGCAACATTACTTATAAATTTGCCGAAATGTGATTGGATAATTGTGACTGCTGGAGCAACCACAACCACCGGAAAGATGACGTCACTGCTACCGGCACCATCTTTGGAGGTATTAAGTCATCCTCTTCAACTTAATCAAATTCATCTAATGGATTGGATCAGCCATTCCTTGATTTGGGTCCTCCATTCCATAATATTCAATTTTATGGTCCGTTTTAGAAAAACATAAACTAGTATATATATATATATATGGTTGTTTTTAAATATAGCAAAATGAATAAGATATTAAATAAATGTATTTGATAGAAAGTGATATTTTATTATATTTTTAATCGTTTTATTATTTAAAATAATTACCCTATATATATAATTGCCAATTATAGTCCATCACATGACAACTATTTCTAAATTTAAAAAAAAAAAAAAATTAAACTTGCATCAAGTATTATACATATTCAAAAAAGTTATTGATGTTTTTTTGGTAAAAAAAAAGTATATATATAATTAATTTTATGGTATTATCATTATGACAAATTGGAAAAAAAAAAATCACTTCTGAAGTATGGTGATAATTGCAATTAGAACCTCAAATTTTCGACTGTAAAAATTGGACTCACAAATAATAAAAACTGATCCCTGTCAAATTGAAAGTTCAAGGCTATAATAGTAACTATCACCATACTTGATTTTTTTCAATTTGTTATAGTCATTAAAAGAAAAAACTAATCCAAAAAATGAGTTTTCATGAATTTTCAATTTAGCTTCTAGATTGCACAAATGCCCTTTAGACATTTTTTTTTTTTAATGGATATATTATTGTTTTGAATATAAACTCCATTTTTGGGGTTATAAATAAGAGAGAGGCAAAGAACAATATGATATGGAATTGGAAGCTGCTGTATATGCAGAGGAAAAACAGGTAGCCCGCTTCCATTGTTTTCCAAATCCAAACTAACTGTCCCAATTCAACTACTTCTTTCTTTTCCCTTCACCTTCTAAAAACTAGTCACCAAACACTGATTTTCCCACTTTTTTGGCTTTAATAAGCAATAAAATCTGTGTTCCCAAGAAAATAAAAATAAAAATAAGAAGCCCATTTCACCTTTTCATGTGATTGTGAGTCTGTGACCTGTTTGTTTTCACAAATTAGAAATTTCTAAATCCAATCAAACACCATATGAAAACTTCTTTGTTCTTTTTCATATAAGAAGCCCATTTCCCATTAAGAAATTTGGAAAAGCCAATCTCACATGCCTCATAGCAGAATTAGTGGATGAGATGTGACTTTTAGTTTGCTTTCTGCTTTCAACCAAACTCCCCTTTGACATCAAATTTGTCAACCATAATATATATTATTTACTTTATTGATTATTCGAATAATGTGCTTGGTTTATTTTCTACCTCTAATTAATTACTTTCGGAATTACATAGAGAGGGAATTTGTATCATGCTCTCTTTTTCTCTCGCCTCGAATTTGATATTACAATTTTTATACTAGTTAAGCTATACTTATTTTAACTGACAAATTCGTTTTTTAAAAAATGTAAAAATGAATTGTTCATGTGACAATTTTAATTGGCAACATTCAATTTATTTGTAGTACCAAAACCCATAATGATAGGTTAAAATTATTCTGCCTCTCTTTGTAGCTTCTTGTATTTTTCGATAAAAGAACTTGTAATTTTATGTATTGATCTTGAAATGTGAAATATTATAGAATTAGAAATTTTTAAAAGTTTACATTTCTAATAAACAAAAAATTTAAAGTTTAAGGTTTCATTAGAAATAAAATTTAATTTTACTTATAGTAAATTGATTAAGTTTCTATTACACACAAAATCGGTAGTTTCAAGAACCTAACAGAGAAGAACTAACTACCTTACATTATTTGATATTATATGTTTCAAGTTTGATGGAAAATTTTAAGAACCTAAAATTCTTTTTCCATGAAAAAGTAGCACCAAAGCATATTCCTATTTGTTAAGAAACAAGAAGAATGTGTCTTCCATTCACAAATAAGATATACATTTCATCATAGCAAATATGACACATTCTCAAAAAAAAAAAAAAAAAAAAAATGAAGAAAAAAATCAGAACCCAAAGAAAGAAAGAAAGAGAGATTTTGTTACCTCTTAGAAGTAGCAGGAATCTCAGAAAGCTCAAGAGGCACCTATAATCTTGGCCTCTTTATTTTCAGCAATTCACTTTCCAATCTTTTCCTTCTTTTCTTTTCTTTTTTGGCTAACAATTTCAACAAACAAGCAAAGCAATGATTCCTAAAGAATTTGGACAACATATTGAAATATTTTGCTCTCATAATTTCCATCCATGTTTCTCACAAATCCCACAAAAATCATTCATTGCATATCAACAAGATTTTACACCATAATTCATTTATAATGTAGATAAAGGGGATAATTGCAACCAAAGTTTACATATATTTGGAAAATAAAAATTAAATAAATAAAGGAATGGAATATATATTTTTTAGAAAAAAAAAAAAAAAAAAAATTAACTGTTCATTAGCTTCACTGCCAGGATGGGAAACTTTTATTTACTTTAATCCCAGCCAAAACGAGGTTGTAGGAAAGAAGGAACAGAAAAATCTCAGCAATCTTTTTGAGCTTTTTGATTAAATGCCAACAAAATAATATTTGGTGTAAATTTGTGAAATATATATTCACAGGATTACCAGCTTTAATCTCAACCGTTGACATAATCAAAGGGATCAAAAAGAGGAGGAATCTTGACCGTCCGTGTTCAATAAGGCAAAAAAAATATTTGCGTACCATCGGCCGGCGATTGCCAAATTCCAAAAATTTCAAATCCTCTGCCGTGTAGAGTTTAGGGTAACCATACGTAATTACGATCATACCCCTGAAAACCATCGGAATAGCTCGCTTATTTCCTCGCCGACGCGGCTGTTCTCTTGTTCCCATTCTCCGGCGATGGTAACCTCACTCCGTCGACTACTTCCGGTGAAGAACCTGCCGGAGCCTCGAAAAGACAGTGCACGAGATGAGACGGAATTGGAGAGCCTGTCGACATAGTCTTTCAGCCAATTCCTTCCGGAGCCGACTTCGGCCGCTAAGCTTCGTTCTATAGATGCCGCCGATACAGGAGCTTCAATGTCTTCCTTATCGGAGACGCTCCTCCGGTGAGCATTAGTGAAGTTTACTTCAGAATCTTCTTCCACGAAATACTCGAACGATCCTATTGAATACGATCTCCTTCCTTCGCCAGAATCGGAAGGGGCCTGCCTGCGGCTAATACTGCCAATCTCGAGCCTAAAACTGTCTCCGGCGCGACCTTCGGCGGCGTAGGAAGCCATAGATGCCTTCATTACATCAGATTCGGAGGCGAATATGGCGGAGCGGCAAAGCGGACAACTCTGGTTCGATTGAAGCCAAGTATCGACGCATTGAGCGTGAAAGGCATGGCAACAGAGCGGAAGAAGACGAAGCTGATCATCCGCCTCAAATTTCGACAAACAAACAGCGCAATCGGCTGCGGCAGTGGAAGAACGGCGCGTGACGGAGGAGAAAGAGAACAGAGGAAGCGAATCGATTGGAGAAAAAGAATTAGTACATCGAACCGCATTTTGCTCTGCCGGAGTGATGCGGCGACTAGAAACAGAAGACGACGAAGACGATCCAGGCACCGCGGAGAGTCGAAGAAGACACCGCCGGTTAAGGTAACGGAGAACAAGGCAGAGAATCACCGAAGCAAAAGCGGTAAAAGCAAGAATCGTAAGAATGATCAAGATGCTCGGACTCAGATTCTTCAGCGAAGAAGAGTGACTCGCAGCCGTTGCCGGAGGAAGCGGAGGAGAGGACGAAACGTAGTCAATGACAGAGCCCCCGAAATCGTCCGGCAATGGCGGCGGCGGCGGAGAAGCCATTGCAGTAATTTTTTCTAGTTTTAGAGAGAGAGAGAGAGAGAGAGAGAGAGAGAGAGAGAGAGAGAGGGGAAAATTTGAAGGAGAAGGAAAGAGTGTAAATGCAGCGGTCAGTTTTTTTGGGCAGTCTCTCGGTTTCATTAAGTTGAGGGGAACGAAGAGAGAGAATTTCGGTTGGAGGGAGACACGTGAGATGCACGTGAGAAATGGATTGAGAAAGACAAGCGACACGTAATTTTTCTTAAAAAAAAATTTGGCAAAGGAAAAAAATATATATTACAATAATACGGAGTCCGAAGCTTAGCTGCGAGTGTGTCGGAGGGGAAAATTATTACTGCTTGTCCCTTCTTAATAACACTTCTAAATTATTTTTTCCTAAATTTTCCTCTTTTTCCCTTAAAATATGGATGTGGATACCAATATCAAATTTTAAAATTTTATAAATATATATTGTTAAAGTGTGGTTATAGATACATATTTTTGTAAATGAAGAAATTTATTTAAAATTTTGTTTTAATAAATATTTAAGTTATTTTTCTTATTTGCCAACTATGTCCTAGATCTTATTAGAAAATATACTTTTGTCACTAAATATAGAAAAATTATTATAAATCAAAAAAAATATCAAACTATTTAAAAATACGTAATAAACTTCTATCACCAAAGTCTATTGCAGTTTATCGGTAAAATTTTTTTATATTTGTAAATATTTTAGTTTATTTTGTTATGTTTAAAAACAATTCTTAAATATGTTACACTTTTAGTTCTTAAATTTAGAGTTTTACTTCAATTTAGTTTTTGGGTTTCAACATTTATACTTTTGACAATGATTTTTAACTTAATACTATTTTCAATTTTTTTTATCAATGTCTATTAATTAGTTAAAAATAATTATGAAATTAACTGTTAGAATTAATTGTAAAAATAGTGAAACTTAATCAATTATAGTTTTTTTTAAATAAATTAATAGATATTAACCTTAAAAATTGAGAGTGAATATCTAATAAAAAAAAC
Source organism: Citrullus colocynthis (assembly GCA_031780015.1). Lineage (NCBI taxonomy): Eukaryota > Viridiplantae > Streptophyta > Magnoliopsida > Cucurbitales > Cucurbitaceae > Citrullus > Citrullus colocynthis. The sequence continues at coordinate 863,978 of QLSR01000271.1, forward strand.
AAAAGTGAGATGTATATTAATAATTAATATTAATGTCCACCATTTGATTGACAAATATATACATAAAAATATCAATGTATACATAAATATTTCCATCATGAGTAATATCGAGATTGTAATAGTATCTCTGTGGAACTTTTTAATTTAAGTAATTGCCTTCCTATAATTACAAACGTCTATAAAATTATGCTCTAACATTGCAATTCTATTGTGTAATTGGGTTTAGTTGCAATTTTCACAGTGGTTTAAAGTTTTGAAACTTAATGTTAATTTCGTTGATAGATTTATAATTCGTTAAAAACTTTTTCTTTCATTTAAGACACCATATAGTTCGAGTTTGAAACCTTTAATCTTAAAAGAAGAAAAAAACATGTTTTAGTCTTTATTAGTTGATTTGTGTTATCGTTGTACTTTTAGAATGGTAACTAACACAATTACAATCACATAGTTTAATTGCAGGGATCCCCATGAAATTTGAAGAATTACTCAAAATTAAAAATCGGTAGTATAATATTAAAAACCTTTCTTATAACTTACAAGTGATTTTTGTATTTTTTCCTACTTTGGTAACATATCAATTTAATTATTTGTATATATTTATTGATCAAATAAAACATTAGATTTCTTATAGGTATTTTATTTGAATGGAACAAACAATCCATAAAAGCACTTAATTAATGCATAGGAGAAATATGAACCAAATTATATTGATAAATTTAAAGTACCATTTTTAGGTAAATTTAATCGTGATTGAATCAAATTATACCCATAATACTTTAAAAATAAGATTGAACTTGGTATGGGTATGTAAATTTGCTTATTCACATTTCCAAGAGCCATCGGATGAGTTTGGAATATTATGGAGTGGACAAGAAGTAGTCCATTAAGAGTATTTTTCAAAGTTGTTATAATGTTTAGCTAGATAATAAAAAATAACCTTTAAAAAATATTTGTGAAAAAAAATTTTAAAAAATTAATTTTTTTAGAAGTTATGTTAAACCTACTATAATTTTCATTAATAACACCTACTCCAATTTTAGTTAATTACACAATGGGTTAAATTAAATACATGTTGGTTTCTAAAACTTTAGTTTTTATATTTGAATTAATAATAACTCCCTATTTTTGGCCTATTTGGAGGTGTAGCATTTAATATGGTTAATTTAATTTCACACCTGCCAATGTACATTATATTTATATTTAATTAAATAATATGTGGGTGAAATAGTAAATGCGGCCGTGGCCATGGGCCCCACACTCCCCATTGTTTGATACAAGTCATCACGCGCACTTGATCCTTTGACACGTGGACGGTTACAACGTCGTACCGTACGCATGCCCGCACCGAATACTTTCTTAATTATTTTATTTTATTTCAAATAAAGAGAAATATATATTAATAAAGTTAATCCTGTTATTAAGAATGTCATCAACCAATCAATCAAATGATTCAAATCCAAACTGAAGCAGTATGATTTTTTGATTTTATTTATTTATTTTTTTTTTTTTGGTGTTAGCTCAGATTTTTGTAAATCATTTCAGAGTAAAGAGTTCCATTCTGATATCATTATTAGAAAGAATGATAGAATGTATGATTATTTTTTTCTTTTCATAGGGTTGTATTTTTTAAATATTTTGGTTAAATTATGCAGAAATTAAACTAAATCTTGTAGTTTTTTTTTTCTTTTTTTTTTTTTACCTTTAAACTTTGAAATTGTTAAAAAAAGAAAAAAAAAACATTACATTCACCAAATAATTGATGAGATTGACGTGAACTAATGTATAAAAATTAGAAACTGTAAAAAAAATAGTTTTTAAAAATAAAAATTATTATAAATAAAAATAATATCAAACTATTTACAAATATAGAAAAAATTAATTGTCTATTAACAATATAAAAGTCTATCGCACGAATAATAGAAGTCTATCGCTAATAGACAGTGAATTTTTTTCTATATTTGTAAATAGTTTGGCTCATTTTGCTATATTTAAAATCATCCTTTTAAAAATTTGTTTTTACTCTTCAAATTTGGCTAAGAATACAAGTATGGTACTCAAGTAAGTTGCAAATCATTAAAAGAAATAGAGAGAAAATAAGCTTAATTTAAAAAAATAGTTATCAAACAATGTCTTTATTTTTACACATTAGTCGTCACCCACATTACTATCTTATCTCAATAATAATAATCATAAAAGACTCCAATAATATTTTTAAAAACAATTTCAAAACTCAAAATAGATAAACACAATGAATATTTTCCAACACTCTTGCCTTCAATTAACGAAAAGAACATACTATTTTCGTGTTTTTTTTCCTAGGACTATCTTAAGGGATCTTTTATTGAAATATTGCATTTAGTAAAAATAATTATGAAAATATTATAGTTTGGAAACTATTAAGAAAAATATTGTAGTTGTGGAAGAGAGAGAAGAGGAAAAAAAAATTCTCCTTGGTCGAGACTTTGACCTTCGACCAAAGGGAAGCGTCGACCAAAGGGAAGCTGGACGCCTCAACCTTCGACCAAAGGGAGGTGTCGACCAAAGGAAGCTCGACGCCTCAACCCTCGACCAAAGGCAAGCTTGATGCCTCAAACTTCGACCAAAGGGAAGGACGGCCAACTTTTGCAAGAAAAAAAAAAAAAAATCAGAACCCTCGACCAAAAAGAAAATACCAACACACAATTCCCCATAAAATCTACAATATTTTTCTAAATATTTCAAAAACTACAAATTTTTCTTAAATATTTTAAGAAACAACCCTATTAAAATAATTTTCCCCTATTTTAAGTGGTTGGTTTTAGAGAAATATATTTTAAAAAAAAAATTACTAATTTGGCAGTTTTGATGTACAATTGAAAATATTATTTTTTAAGATAGACAGTATTTTTTCCAAAAATAAAAAAATTAAAATGGAGTGAGTGTTTCTGTTTATTGATACAACATCAACTCATTTCCAAATAACCTAAAGGACCCATAAAATAGTATATTTTTATGTGCATCAAAAAGTTTAAAGAATTCAATTTAAAATTTATTAAAAATATAACACCCAAATTTAAGAATTAAGAATTATAAACATAACAAAAACAAGATAAGGGCAAATTGTAAAAACCACTTCTAACATATGGTGATAGCTGCAATTAGACCATCAAACTCTCAATTGTAAAAATTGGACCCTTAAACTTCTTCAAATGTTGAAATTGAACCCTCAAGTTTACAATAATTCTAGAAATTGGGTTCATAAATAATAAAAGCTGAACTTTTAAACTGATACATTTATACAATTATATAAGTTTGAAGGTCTAAATTTACTCAACTTTAACGTTTATATAATTTTGAGAGAAGTTTAAGGATCTAATTGCAACTATCACCATACTTCGTGGGTGTTTTTCTTCAATTTATCCTAATTAATAATATAGAAACTAAAATGTAATGAAACATAAAGTATAAGTAAGAAAACTAACTTTTTAATCAATGTATATTTTATCTATATCATAACTCAAGGCTTACGAATTAAGTTGAGTTAATTGAATTGTCGAGTCATCCAACTTTTTTTAAACATTATTATATGATAATGGAGTGGCATTGAATGTATTGGAAACTTAAGAATATGATTAATTATATGCATATGAATAATAATAACAATAATAATAATAAAGTATTGAAAATGTAAGGGTATATCCCTAATCCAGGGATTCCCATTAAGATAATTTAGTAAAAAAATAATCCACAAACTCATCATTACTTATGTTGAAAATTTAAAAAAAGAGAAAAAGAAAAGAAACGGAATTTTGACAGATCAAAAATGTTGTTTTGTTTCCTATTTCGACGCACTTGGGAATCCGTGCATTTCATTGCTTCATTGCCACTCCTCGCATGTCTTCTCCCTTTTCTTACCTTAAACTATAACCATCTCTTCTCTCTCATTTCTTTTCTTGTTTGTTTGTTTATTTATTTATTTTTAAATTTGGTCTTTAACTTTTTTCAAAATTTATTTCCATTAATCATATATCTAGTTGAAAATCTTGAAAAACGTGTAACATAAGAGGTATTTGGAGCACCGTTTAGAGTTGGTAGAACAGATTTTATAACTCGTTCTTCATGTTTGAGGCACCAAATATAATAGTAAGATTTACTATTTTAATTTCAATTTTTAAAAATTAAGTCTATTTTTTAAAAAATTTGAATTAGCCTCCAGAGTTTTCATCTTTCAGAACTAGCATCTTTTTAGAAAATTTGTTGAAATAGTATTTCCCGATACATTTTTAGCAAGATCGACCATGAGATTTAATAATAATAATAATAATAATAAAAAATTTAACTTTTTCATACCTATCGAATGTTTTGGGCTTTCACGGTGAAGTCTTAAGCAACATTAACATCGAGATTCTATGTATTTTTCAAATCTTACTTTAGTATTTTTTTTTTCTTTTGCAAATTTTGAGCTTTCCAAAATTGAAAAATCACAGTGCAATCATATAAGATGAAAATATTAATTTTTTAATGAAAATCTAAGTTGGAATGGATAGAGAAAAACTATTTCAACAGTTTATTTATTTATTTTTTATTTTTTAATTACTAGTTTTAAAAGATGGAAACATTTGAGACTTATTTCTAACAATTTCTCCTATGATGTTTTTGTATGAGCCACTTTTTAGTTCAATAATTACGTGAATAAGGAATCAAACCCATTGACCCACTAAGATAGTAATAGATGTTTTATTAACTAATACTCAACACTCCTCAGACTCGTGTAAAATAATAATAATAATAATTTTTTTTTTTTTTTACAAAACTTGAGTGAGTCAAGGTAATGTATTAGTTAAGACATATGAGATGTGTAGATTATTTGGCATGTTGTACCAATTCTAACCCTTAGCCTCAAATTTGGCAAGTTAAAACTAATACAATCATCTAAATTTGAGGTTTGAATTGATGAAACTAAAATTTTGGGTTAAAGTTGAATCTGTCAAGTTTAGGATAAAAATGAAACTTTTCCAAAAAATTGTATGAATAACTGATAATCATATTTATCTCATGTTAAATAAAATCATACAATATTTTTATTGGTTGTTTTCAAATATATGAAAATAAATTAAAATATTTACAAATATAACAAAATTTTATTATCTATATGGGACAGACTACTATTTGTGTCTATTTGTTTCATGATAGAGACACGTATAATAGTATATCACAGATAAATTGTAATATTTTACTATTATTTGTAAATATTTATCTAGTAGTTTTATCGTTTAAATATTTTTTCTATTTTTAACTCATTTAATATATTTTTTTATTATAAAGGGAAAGTGGAGAAAATTAAAACATTAACTATGAAACGGAAACTTTTGGAAACGGATATAATTGAAAATAAACAAATATTTTGGACAGAAGTAGTCAAACTAAACAAAGCAAATTTACATACCTTATTTTTCATCCTTTTCATTTATTAATTGGAAATCAAAAGTCAAACATCTGAATAAATTAAAAATTGTTTGGAATGAAAAGCAAATTAAAATAGTGAAAAAAAAGGTTATTATAACTTTCCATATAGTTTGGACAAAGATAATGGAGATTTTTTTTCTACTTCAAACTATTTCTTACCTAATCACTTTAAATATTGGGTTTAATAGTCAAAACCAACATTATCCATTAGTTCACCAAAATCAAGGTTTATCATATAGGAATAGATAAGTAGAATGGAAGTTCACCCAAGAGATTGTATTTCTCTTTAACTAACCTATAAATCTTATTCTAAATTTATTTTCATGGTCTAATTCAACTCTCAATTTTATGGGTGGTGAAATATTCATAGTCATCAATTTAATTTTTACCACGTTAACTTTCATTCACCAATTCAACTCACTTATCTCAATATAATCCAAGTTATTCTTAAGTTAAAATTTTCCCAATACACGAATTAATCATGGTAAAATTATCTTACTAAAATATATGATTGTCAACATGAGTTTATCTCTATAACAATTTTTTCTCAAAATTTTATTAATGACCTATGTGTCTTTTGAATATGAGAACGTATTTTAAGCATTTATTAGAGGTTAAAATAACAATATCTTTTAAATTTTGAGATTAAAATTGTAACACTTATTTAATTTTAAGATTCAATTGGATGAAATTGAAAGTTTTAAGATAAAAATGAAACACAAATGATAAATTGAAGGGTAAAATTTTAAAATACATGCAGAGAGTATTTCGCCTACTTATAGTGTTTGTTCTTAATTTCCATGGGGTTAATTTTGTGTGATGTCATTTTTATTACGTTAAATAGTATTTAAAAAAAATAAATCTTAAAATAATAGTAAATTAAAATGTGTAAACAACAAAATCAGAATATGATTGATGTGTTAGAGTCAATTCAGTCTTCAACAAACTTGGTTGACGTGGCACGTGTCGAGATCTAATAAAACCTTGTGGATATTATACCAATATCAATTGGTTGTTGAAAAAAGAAAGTAATATGTTATTGATTGCAATTTAATAGGACTTCTAATTTTTCTCCTTCACCAAATTTTGCAATTGCTCTACCAATTCAAATTTGATGCCCATTGCCCACACAATTTAATGCTCAAACTAACCCACCACCATGCAACTAAATGCTTTAAACCCTTTTTTTTTCCCCTCACATTTTACCTAAATTTGGAAGCTTTTTCAATTTTTCTTTTTTTATCTTTTAATTGTTTTAGGTTTGGAACTATTGTTTTTCTTTTACAAAAAGTAACTTACTTTTCTTTTTCTTTTTTTTTTTATAAAAAAAAATAATAATAAATTGGGATGAGAATTTGTAATTTTGGACCATATATATATATTCAATGCATCGATTTTTGTTACACATAATTATATGATGATGTTAATATATACCTCATTAACTAAGCTAGATAGCCACGTTAATTTGATAAAACATACATGCTAACCATTATCTTGAAAATCTACGAACTTCACATAACCTAATTCATCAAACTTACTAGACCTAAAATGACTTAAAGATGAATCGTTAAAAAACTCATATATATATGTATGTATTAAAAAAGAAGTAAAATGATGTAAAGAATGATATTAAGAAGTATATATATATTTTTTGTATTGATCGACAATGCATTGAAGCCAACTAAGAAAAATGACTTTAGAAAAAATGAGACCAAGCCTCACCCATCCATATCTTCTTGTCAAGGGTCGTAGTCATAAATTCAGACTACCATCCTTGACCCTAAATAAGAATCTCACTTTCTCATTTTACTATTAGTAATATATATATTCTCAATCTCTTAATCTTGGTAACTATATAAGATTCATTCAGAAAAGGACAAGAAATTAAAGCTCTTAAAAATATGTTAAATAATATAAAATATCTTTTGCTTTGAAGTAGATTTCAATTATGGCTTTAGATTTTAAATACTTTCGTTTTACCATTGAAATATAAATTTTGTTACGATAATTTTTTCTTTACATGAAAGCCCAAAAGTCTCACAAGAAAAACTCCTAATGGGCCCAATGGGCTATATCCATCCATTTTAGTATTTGATAGCCCAATGGGCCGAGAAAATCAAAGTCACGAAAGGCCCAAAAGGAAGCCTGGAAAGCCCAGCAAAAGAGTGGAAGAAGCCTTATGTATGAGGCTGAGATCCACAACGGTTTCGGCAAATCCTCCATTTTCTCAGTTTCCAAACAGAGCCAGCGGAACCCTTCCACTTCTCCTTCTCCTTCTTCATCTCTCTCCGACCTTGCGAGAGCCGAGCGACCCCCTTCTCTCTCCGCCATGTTCCGACGAGCTTCCAGCCTTTTGGCCCGCTCTTTTCTCTCTGCAAGGACCAGATCCTTCTCCACCGATCTGCCCGCAGCTGCTTCGACCGACGATGCCTTTGTCTCCGCCTGGAAGAAGGTGATCTCCAATATTGACCCTCCTAAAACTCCTCTCTCTTTCATGGCTCCTCGTCCTGCTACGCCTTCTTCCATCCCTTCTAAGCTCACTGTCAACTTCGTCCTTCCTTATGCCTCCGAACTCTCGGCCAAAGAGGTTAGTCTTCTGATTTTTGTTTTGATAGTGATTTTTGTGTGTGTGTGTGTGTCAGGTGTTGAATCTTGCTTGTAATTTTGAATTTTTTCGGTCTTTGATTTGATTTGATCTTCTGTGAATTTTTCATTTTCGTGTTTTTTATTAGATTCATCCGTAGTACCAATTTTGATGTAAAATTATGAGTCCTCGATTTTTATGAACCTTCGTCAGCGGAAATGATCGACGTAAGATAAGCATTTCGATTCCGCGGTTATAAATGTCGAACTAGAAATGAATTTTATCCGACCGAGGCCGCCGGAAGCCCGTTTATTGCATTCTTTACTCTGGACACGAGAAATGAATGTCTTTACTTAATCAGTGCGGGTCATAGATTTCATTTTCTTGTTTTTGTTCTGAATTTGATATTTGGCATTCATTTCCTCGTACTAAACTGATCACCCTGGATGATGTTTGGCGTTCCTTTTTCATATTCCTACGCGTGGTGATGCTAAAATTAGATCATACGATTACTGTAAATGTCATGTTCTTCCCTCATGGTCAAGGACCCTCTAAGGTGTTGTTGATATGCAGTCCAAAGAACTGCTAAATCTGCTTATCGAGTTGGCTTGTGGTATTTAATGATGTTATATCAGTAACATTATTAAGAATGAGACTGAGCTCTGCTGGAATTAAGTTGGCAATTCCACTTTTCATGCATCAATTCATGCTATCATCATTTCTTTGTAGAGTTTATATTTCTTTCACGGTTCCCTCGTCCTAAATCCTATTGTGCAACCGTCCACTTTTACTGGTCTCTGTTGTTTTCTAAATCCCAGGTCAGGTCTTTGGTGCTTAGTTAATGGGGAAATATCTTCTAACGGTTAGTTACATGTTCTATTCTCGTCAATATTGAAAACCCAAAAGAGGCTTCTAGTGACAAGAACCCTGTTCACTAGAAACAACTATTTAACTCCATAAAAGATTCTTTGGTTTTTCCCATCGCTCAACCCCATCTAGTAGTGAGTGCTAGATTTCAATAGAAATTAGGTGGTAAGAAAGAAAAGTAAGTTGTCTGTAAACTTCAGCTGCCAGAACTTACTCAAAGTTTATGCTTCCAAGTTTATTGTTAATATGCCTGCATTTATTGGTCCTATTCTTTATTTCTCTTCTCTAACCGTGAGAAGCTAAACTTTTTCTCAAATTCAACTTCAATTTTTCTATAAAGACATAGTAGTAGACTCTAATGGGCTCTTATCTCAGACATGCTGTGATTAAAGATGCACATTGCAAGGGAACTCAAATCTTGCAGTCAGATTATTTATTACTCTTCCTTCAACATTTTCTTCTCCCCCCATTACGAACAGGTTGACATGGTCATAATTCCAGCAACAACTGGGCAAATGGGTGTTCTTCCTGGTCATGTAGCTACAATCGCCGAGTTAAAGCCAGGGGTTCTATCAGTACACGATGGGAGCGACATCAAAAAATACTTCGTCAGCAGTGGTTTTGCATTCATCCATGGCAACTCATACGCTGACATAATCGCTGTCGAAGCTGTGCCTGTAGATCAAATCGATGCTAGCCAAGTACAGAAGGGTCTTGCTGAATTCACCCAGAAGTTGAACTCTGCCTCAACAGACTTGGAGAAAGCTGAAGCCCAAATTGGAGTTGACGTGCACAGTGCCCTGAATTCTGCCCTTACAGGATAGTTCATTTGGCTTATCAATCGTCCTCCTTTCTGTTTATCTATTTCCAACTGTATGTTCCTTCATAACACTGCCTCATTGACAGTTTGAGTTGTCTTCTTTGGTGGAAATACCCTCTGGAACATCATCTTGGGGCTTACCTTTCTTGTGTTGAATTTGAAGTCATTCACAAATAAATATATTAGGATGGTTTTTTGCTTGGCCTTGTAGCTGGTCATAATCTCTTGGCACCAAACCTCACAAACAAGGGAAATTTTTCACTTGAATTTGTATGAATGATTCAAATCATGTCTCATTTGGGAACAATTTTAATAGGTAAGAATATTCTGAATCTATTTGTATTCCTCTTTTTTCTTTGGTAAGGTTGAAGGCCATGCATATTTAGTATTGTATTTTTGGTTGATCTCCTATTGGGAAATTTGTAGGCTATTAATCTAGATGGTAATCTTTTCAAAAAGCCCTTTTTGATGATTTGTACATAAATTATGATTATTAGTAGGCTTTGATGTAATAAATAGGGACTTGTTATGCTTTTTTTTTTTTCTCTTAATGCAAATATGATCCTCAGATAATTTGTTAGCCAATCAACCATATTTAATCATATAAATAACTAAATATGATATGGAGCTTTGTTTAAGAAAAACAACAAAGCTATGTCTTGTGTGAAATTTATGTCTATAAGCTTTATTTTAATTTTAATTTTTTTATAAAAAAACTAGGTTATGTTTACAGATAATTAAATAAATAATGTTTATTAAAAGAATCAAATGAGCTTATACGTAAAAATAATGTTTAAGAACTAGGGAGGACTAAAAGAAAAGTTAATAAAAAATTTTAATTTGAAAAACAGAAACAAATTGTTCCATTTGAGATATGATTATCTACAATGGTAAATGAGGTGAAGAAAAATTATTCAAGGAGATTGCTAGAGGATATCATTTGAAATTTTTTGGTTCTTTGAGTTTTTGGTCAAGTTTATTATATTTGTCTACCATATCTCAAAATGATACAAATTTAGTCTTTAAAATTTTTTATTTCAATTTAGTCTTTATGTTTCAAAATGTTACAAATACATCCATAAGATTTGAGTGTTGTTTCAATTTGGTGATATTTTTTAAGTTTTACACTTTTAACCTTGATTTTTATATTAAATACTCACTTTTGTCTTTAGTGTTAATTCCTATTAAGTAATTTAAAATAATTATAATCACTAAGTTTTACTGTTTTTCATCACTATTAAAATTAAATTTAAAATTTCACTCATAATTATTTTGAATTAATTAATAGACATTAATGTTGATGAGTAGAGGTGAATATTTTATGAAGAATCGAGGTTCATTTTTATGATAGTGAGATCTCTCTTTTTATTTTAGCTTTTCGCATTTTCTTTAAATTTAAAGGACTTGCTTTTGATTCTTGGGATGAGTGGACGATAGTAAGCAGCTTCCCAACTTAGTCGAGGACAAGATGGTTTGGGGCTTAGGACTGAAACAAATATCACATCTCAAAGGTAAAATTTTAACATCTTGAAATCCATGGACTAAATTGAAACAAAACTCAGAACTTAAATACTAAATGTGTAACATTTTGAAACTTTGGGACCAAACGAAAAATAGCTTCAAGATCCAGGGACAAAAAAGATTATTTTTTCCAAAAAAGATTATGCCCTGAAAATTACTTTAATATAAATTCGGTTCTATAACAGGCCACGAGAGTTGGACATCCACTGGGATTTGAGTTGGGCCTCTATGTGGATGTGGGCTTTTTCTTGGGCGTTGTTTCAGCCCACTCGCTGCGAATTCGGACTGGGCTTCCTGCAGGGTCCATTGGGCCATTTGGGCCCATTAATTACATAGAATACTTATTAGTCCAAAATGCATTCTGCATTGAACGAATAAATGAATTTTATATAATATTCTTTAAAAGAAAAAAAAAGTCACAAACTTGTGATTATAAAATGAGTTCCAACCCACGGTTCACGTGATGTTGTCTCATTGAGTTGTTATATATTTACTCTCACTATTTAAGACCGTGTTAGGGATGATTTTAGACTAAAATGATTTTATATTACATGGCATTATCAACATAAAATATTAACAAAAGTGAGATAACTAAGAAAATAACATGATTTGAAAAAAAAAAAAAAAAAAAACTTTGACCAAAATGGGCCTCGGAGAGGGAGGGTTGGCCCAAACCATTTGTCTATACCTGAGTCTAACAAGCTATTTAATGAGGCATGCCTCAACTCAAAACCTCTCCCATAAGCAAAATTGGCCCACGGGAAGGCGTTCTGCCTCAACCATCTAGCAAAATGCCCAATGGAGCATGCCTCGACCTTGTGAGTTGAAGAGTTATTCTAATGTAGCTTGGAATTGCTATTAAGAATAATCTAGGTCATTTACTCCTATAAATGCATCTATATAACTCGGTAAACATAAGTTCCTACCTTCTATCACTTTATGACATTAGCATCAAAGTGTGTGAGCAAGCATCACGCTGATATGCATGTCTTCTTATTTTACATGTCATGTTATTCTCCCACCAATCAAATTTATCGTTATTGTCATATGGAGGTCAAATTTTTTTCCCTATTCTAATTAAGGCATCAATATGACATGAATTTTTTTAGTTGCCATAAACATACACAAAGAATTTATATATTCAAATATGGGTTGTAAATTATGAAATAAATTATTGGGAGAATACCATACTACCGAAGTATATTTTAGGGTGAAACAAGAAGTTTTTAAAAGAAATACATGATATATCATTTTCCAACAATCTACTTTATGTTTGGGTTTGGAGGTAATTTTCAAAACAAACACCACCATCACTTTCGATTTGTGCTACGACACACTCAAACAATGTTACAAACAAAGCCTCCTTCATCGACACCAACACTACCACTTGTATCCACCCTTTGAATTTGATATCACCGACCCACAACTTCGTTTTTATCCTCCTTCTCTCTCATCTCTCTATTTTGTTTGACCATTGTCCAAATCAATCCTTTCTTTCTCTTTCTAAAATTTGAAAAGTGTTCTAGTAAGAATTATTATCACCAACATTATTATTCCAATTTCAAAATGGTGTTCCTAATCACAAATCAAGTTACTAATTCCTCTTCATTTTTCTAGTCCGTTCCTCTTCTAAGGGTTGTATGTCCTAAAGCCTCAAAGTTAATAAATAATTTAAAATAATGGTTGATTATTTTATATATGCAATTATCCATTAGAAAAAAATCCAAGGTTATTTTATGTAATTTAAACATGTATGTGGTTGACATACAAGTTTGGTGTTTTATCCTCGTGACACTATGGATACAGCCCACTTTGATCCATAGTGTGTAGGGGTGTCGTCTATAAAAAGTTTGTATAAGACCGGACTGCGAAATGATTAATCTCTCTTTATAATACCGTTGATTAAAGAGATTAACATTTCATAGAATAACCAAAGTTGACTTGACTTTAATCCTGAGTGAGTTGTGAACTCCTGTCTATGAAGGCAATCATTTGATTTGGGGGAAAGTAGCCAGATTTGTTAACTGAATATGTGTCTACCATTTTGGAGATTTGTCCAAGTAGGGAGCTGGAAATATAGCTACACAAGATGGAGTTCACTCTTCCCGTCTTTAGGATAAGTAAATGAATTGCTCCCTTAAATGTTGACTTTGGGTCTTGAACAATGGGGTCCTCCCTCTCATTGGCCTGAGAGTGTTTTGTTTATGATAGAACCATAAACAAGTTGTTCATTAGAGGATCAGTGGGACTTAAGGAGTTCGATATTATTACAAGGGTAAAATGGTAATTCGATCCAGCTGTAATTATGAGCAATTCGCGAAGAGTCCACCCACTATTGATTGATTATATCCATGGACACAGAAATATGTCTATAGTGCGAAGAGTGCAATTGTGGATCTTTAGTGGAGTGACCCACAGTTAATAAATGTTGATTAATTTAATTAAAGAGTTTAATTAATTAATTTCGTATCATTGGAACTTCTAATTTATAGGTTCATTAGGTCCCCTTGCTAGCTTACTAAGGTTACAACAAGGAATATTTAGTTTTGGAAGAATTTGAATTGTTCAAATTATAAGGGAATGTGCATTTATTGTATAAGATATAATTAAAAATATACCGTATAGAGATACATTATAATATAAAGTTATTTTTTAATAAGATTCTAATATTAAATTAATATGAATAAGATTCATATAATGAGGGAATTATATGTTAATTGTACACGATACAATTAATATAATGTATATAGATACATTATATTATAAAGTTAATTTTGACTTAGATTCAAATTTACACTATTTATAATATGAGAAAATAATATATTTGAATAGGATTCAAATATTAAATAATATGAATGGAATTCATATTAAAACTATAGGTTAAAACATAATATGAATAAGATTCATATTTAAACTATAGGTTATGAGAGGGAAATACATTTGAATATGATTCAAATGTAATATTAATTAAATATATGATATTTAATTAATTATATTAATTAATATTAAATTAAATTAAAATTGATTTAATTTAACTTTAGTTAAATTTTAACTCTTAAGGGGAATTAAAGGATGGTTAAAGGGAAGTTAATCATAATTAACTTCGCCCTTCTGTCAATTCGTTAATCATTCATAAAAAGTTTTTTTGGGATGATGGAATCTCAACAATTCTCTCTCAACACTCCTAAGTTACAGAGAAAAAGTTTTTCTATAAAAACTCTTCCCAATTTTCCAAAAGAGGTTCCCACAAAACTTTTTTCCTTGTCGGAGAATAGCAGGGGAAGACCTTGGTGGTGGTGTTCTGTTCGTAACTGAAGAGATCGTGGGAACACTGAAGAATCGGAGAAGATTGAAGAAGTCTTCAAATATATTTTCTTTCTCCTGTAGTTTCTTTACAGTAAAACATTATTAATTAAAATATGTTTAAGTTGTCTGTGCATTTTCTATAAATTCAAAACGTAAATTAAAAGTACACGCATTCATGCACTTTCGCAAGAAATTTGATTCCTTTAGACAATACGGTTCTATGGAGGAGAGGGAGATGAAGAAAGTGATGGGATGGGAAATAGAAAGTCAGATATATAAACCCCATGTCCCTTTCAGGCGATTGAAAATTAAAAAAATAGTTAATGCATTCAATATAATTACGTATTTACAAAATATTGTCTCAATACATCCTATTTCACTAGATCAGGGATGTGTTATGATTGCGAATGATGGACCGGATATGGAAACTTCCAATAAGATTTTGTTCTTGAACAAAAATCTGTTTATTTCATAAGAATATATTTTTGCTAAACCAATTATACAATTAACATGCTAACCTACATATGATTTGTGAAAGCGAGTTTAGTTCAGCGGTGGAAGGTTCGAATCTCCCTATTCCAATTGTTGTACTAAAAAAATTTACATATTATTCTTATTGATAGTCAACTAAAGGTGATTTAAAACTATTGCTTAAACGACAAGAACTAAAAATGTTAGTTATAAAATTTTAGAAATCAAATAAATGCTAACCTTCAAATAAAAAAATAAAAAAAAAAAGTTTATTTTGCCCCTATTTTTATTAAAAATGCAACAATTATTATATGCTTAAAAGAAACAAATAAAACCAGTTGTCAAGACATTGAAATATAAATGTCCTTTACTTATGAAACCCCACCTGTCTTTTGCAATTATTATTTTTTTTCTTAATTTAAACTTTATTGAGAATTGAAACGTAAATGCCCTTATCAAAAAGCTACACGTGGATACACATTATTCATGAGAATTTAAATAAAAATATTACCATATTGACTTCATAAAATAATTTATTGATTTTTAATTTCGAAACTCACATGAAATAGAATCCTCTTGATCTCATCCCTAAGCTCTTCCACTAATTTTTTATACGAAGCCCTAAAAGCAAAAACCCAACATTACTAAATAATTATACATTTTTAATAATTTGCCATTATGTTATTTTATTGGTCCAGGTGTCCTACCGTGGCGATATCTCAACTGTGGATCTTCGGCTTCACGGAATTCCGGAATCTGCATGTCCAGCCGTTTCAAATCATTGCCACGTAGCACGTGCAGTTTCTGCCGTTGGAGCCTTTGGGTAAGTCGCACGTGTAACGGGCAGCTGAAGGTGCGAGAAGGTGAGTGCTGACCGTGGATGCCCTGATGGATGCGGGCAGAACGGTGTGGGCTCCGCAGGACAAGGACCTAGAGAGTAGAGCCAGCAATGCCATGAGTCAGGTGGGTCCCACTTCATCGTTGGCTTTTTTTGTCGTCTTTCTCGTTTTGTTTTTGGGACCCACCACCAAGTCAGCTCCAAAGCCTCGTCCACTCCAGTCACCTTTTTATTATTTTTATTCTTTTTTAAATATCATTTTAAGGTTTTTTTAATATGTATTCTCAAATTTTCAGATCTGACTACTTTAATTAAATCTTAAATTTAATTACCAATTTCTTTATTTGAGAATTACTCAAGCTTTTTTAAAGTATAATTAAGTGTTGGAAGATTCAAATTAATGATTTTGCAATTAATAATACAATTGTATGTTAATTGAACTACGTTCGATTTGAATTTTTTTTTTTCCTTAAAAAACCTATTCATACTTAATCTTTATCAAAATCAACTTAAATGATCATTTTCAATCAATAGATATTATATGTTAATATAATATTTATATGATAATAGGCAAAAAAATTAAAAGGAATCTTGAAATATATATATATATATATATATTAGGTACTAAATTTAAAACTTATTAAAAAATATATTAATTAAAATCGGACATGCATTAGTACAAGAGGAAAAAAAAACTATTGAGTGCATCGTAATGATACTTTAGAGTTTGTTTAATAAAAAAATGAAATCATAAGTTTGAAAAGGAAAAGGAAAAGATGAAATGAAAACAAATTTATATCTTTTGTTTTTAGATATATGTTTGGTAGCATATTAAAAAATTATAGTCCAATTTGAACAATTGTTTGACAACGTATTTATAAATCATAAAACTAATCATAATTACCTACCATATATTAATTGATAATAAAGTATTGTTAATTTATTTATGAACAATAAATAAATTTTGTATATATATTATTTTATAATATTATATTATTTGCAATACGTTACATCAAACATATTTTAATTTTTTTAAAAATGAATTGAAGTAACCTGACAGATTTGGATATAATGAAAACAAACAATATTGTTTTCAAAATTTTGCAATGTTTGAGTCGCATAATTCAAAAATAATTTTTAGAAACAAAAATCGATCGTCTACTCAACAAACACGGTAGGTGAATCTAAAAATATAAAACAAAATTAAAATTAGGATTGGTTAAAGTAATTTTCTTTTTCCCTTTTATCTTTTTGACCTTTATGCCCCTCCCATAACCAATCATGTCGTTTTGGGCCCTATTGAGGGCCCCTTCATCCATTAAAGGAGGGAAGCGGCTGAAATAAGTTATTCCAGAGAAGTCGAGACTCACGTTTCCATTTCTGTCCCTATTCTTTTCTTAATAATTACATAAGTGCCATTTTGTCTCAAAATTAACATTTTCTTTCTTATTTTTCTCAAGCAATGATTCAGTTGTAATTTATGGAATAAATAAGGATAGAATTGGAATAAGGCGAGTAAGTTTAATGTATTTGCAATAAGATCCTTCAACTTTCTGTTTAATACCTCTTTTTGCCTGAATTTCCTTGCTATTTATTTGTTATCACATTCTTTCGTGACATTGACACCGTGATTTGACAAGATTTTATCTTAATATTGTATTTGGGACTCATCACATTAAAAGATCAAATTGATTTCAAAGTCTTAACTTATTTTTGAAAAGACTAATCATTCAAAGTACTACTTTGTTTAAAATATATGCAATTTAGACATTGAAATTTACGATGCACCAATTATTAGTTATGATATGATACATCTATAAATGATATTTGATTTATTATATTATCGTATTTTGAATATATATAAAATATTATCTACTAGTACCTCGATATTTACGAGAGTATTCATACATATCACATTGTAAATAAAAGGACCTGAAATACTCAAAAATATACATTTGAAAAGAAACCTAATAAAAAGGTTCTTAAATGAGTTTTTTTAAAGGTAAGATATTAATTTATTTCGACATTTGTTTTAATGTAAGATATAATATAATCATTTTTTTTTTACAAAAAGTAATGTCTGTCATATCTTTATATGAATATATTAATCGATGAAATACATTAAGAGCAATTCTAGAACTACGATAGTATGAAAATAAAAATACATACCGCCTTAGTTAGCTATTTTCCTATAAGAGTAACGCTTTAAAATAATTTGAGGTAGGTGTACATACTATATTACTGTTATATTAGTAGTATGAATAAAATGAATACTTTTACTGCAAAGGTAATATATTGCTAAAGAGAGAGAGGGACCTCACAATTTGAGGTCAAGACACAAAGCAAACACAACGAGACACCAAAAATTGAACCCCTCCCCCCTTCCTCAAAAAAAGAAAAAAAAAAAGAAAAGAAAAGAAAAGAAAAGAAAAAGAAAGAACACCCACAAACTGCTCGAGGAAAAAGGTTCCAAGGAGAAAAGTCCCCTTGGTTCCCTACCGGAGAAGCCACTAGCCACTTATAACAACATAGACAAATTTCATACTGAATATTCATACTAATCACGTGAAGATGACGTAAAGAGACTTCATGGACACGCCTATTACTCAAACATAGTAAATAACAACACACCAAGCAACTCTCCAAACCTTACACCCTCGCCCTCAGTCGATTCACTCTGCTAAAATAACAAATCCAAGCGAGCTATGTATCCCAACATGATAGCCTACGAGAACAACGCCCCCACAAAAAACATGTTCCTTGTATAGTCTTACTAAAAGGACACTCAAAGAATAAATGGTCCCTATATTCAACTCCACCAGTAAACAGAATACAATCACGTATCTACATCTAATTCCAAATAGCAAACCAAGAAATGAAAGCATGCCTGGATATATTTCCCCCAAATCAAAGGAAGCTAACTCAAGGCACCACAAAATATCTAGGATAGAATCAATCCTACATTAAAACTATATCATAATAATATGAGTAAAACGAATACATACTGTAATAATGCAATAAAATGTTCCGATACATTAATAACTATATAATTAATTACAAATTTCTAGTTGTCACAATTATTAAATATAAAGATATTAATTTCATTTATAAAGCACGATGTCGTTGTCAAAAGACATCATGGTTTGTTGGTCGAAAAACCAAACACCCCATAATGGTTTGTTAAACCTGTTCAACTGGAGAAGAAACCTTTGGATACAAAGGAACGATAGTTTCATCAATATTTTTTTATAAATTATTTCTGAACTTTTATGTTTTTTTTTTCGTCTGACCAATTATTAATGAACTGTATATGAAATTATGTTATTCAAATTAAGTTTAGTTTAGATTTACCATTAGAATTAGGTTTGTTTCAAAAAAAAAAATAATAATAATAATAAAAAATACTCAGCTACTTTTTGTAATTTCCCCCTAAAACAGCGTAAAAAAAAAGTAATAGGAAAATAAATCTATAGTTTTTTCCATTATTTTTAAATTTAGTAAAATAAATAAAAATATTTATAAATATAATAAAATTTTACTGCTTTTATTTGTGATAGACTACAATAAACTACTATCAATTGTATTGTTTGTAAATATTTTCAACAATTTTATCATTTAAAATAATCTTTTCCCTTTTAAAAAAAATATTGGTTGAGATTACACAGTTGTCATCAAAGTAAAATTTAAAATCACATCCATTTATGAAAATCAAATATTGATAGAATCATATTTGACTGTCTTGTAAGATTAATGAAAAATGAATGTTAATTGATCTCTAAAATAATGGTTGTAAAAATAAAATATTAGACCTTTATTGTCAATTCTCTTACCATACTTATCCATAGTTTTTTTTCTTATTATTTTTTTTTTTAAAGAATACTTATCCACAGTTAGAAACAATTAATCTGTTTATAAGATATATTATAAAGACATTTTATTATATTAAAGCATCATTGAATATCAACATCATATTTTGTAGTTTCAACTTATTAGCAAATTAATTATTCATCCACAATCCAATATAAAAAAAATTAAGCAATATTTGTCAAACAAAAATTTTAAAAGTTATACATTTAGTCAATGATCTAAGTGATTATTTTCTTGTATTTACATTAATAGTCGTTTTCAACCCATTTAAATACCACATTATTATAGAATATTATGACCTAAAATAAAAGAGTATAGAATATTATATTTAAAAATTGCTCTAAAAACCTACCTTGTTTTGTTTTTCTACTAATGCGCACTCCCCCACTTGATGTTAAATACAATAATTTTGGGGGAGAAATGTAGGAATATGAAAAAGAAAGAGGACCAAACTGTAAAATAAAAAAAGTTCGTTTTTATTTACATTGGCCCTTCGGGTTGAGGGAAAGGATGCATGCACTTCTGGCCAATAGATTTTCACCACAACAGCGAAAACCACCAATTCGATTCAAAATAATAATAATAAATAATAAAATAAAACATTTTTATTTCTTTATTGGGGAATTATACGCTGCTCCGCAGACCAAGCTATCAAAATCCACGCAATTTCAACCCATTTAAATATTTTGTGCTACTATAGTTTTCAAAAATAAAAAAAGTAGGGTAAAAATTAAAAGACAATTTATGCTAATAGCCACTTTATTTTTAACTTGTGAATTAGTCAAATGAATTTATTTTGGTTGTAATATCATTTTGGTCTATATATTTTAAATTTTGTTTTATTTGATTTTTAGAATTTTAAATATTGAATTTTAATTTATGTAATTTTGATGAATCTTAATTGTACTTAATTCTAATCAAATTTGGTAGATAATAATAATAATTTTTATACAAAAAATAAATATATTTTAACAATTTATGAAGCCATAATTTAGAATCCAAATTAAAATTGGTTTTTTGCCGAAAAGAAAAAAATGAACACCAACCAATCAAAGTTTCGTCAATGTATATTTAAATTACGGCCATACAAAATAACTAATAAGAAACACACACAAAGACATTAAATTGTGTGAATAAAGAACGGAAAACGATGGAAATGGAATGATAAAAAACATTGTGAATTCAATCTCACGTTGACAAGAAAAAGACAAAACAAAATGGAAAAAACCAACACAAAACAACTCAACTAGTATATATGTCATCGATTTAGAGGGGGTTCGAATTCTCCCACCCTTATGCATTATAGAACTAAAAATACAACTAAAAACAATCACATTATACTCTAAACCTTGTAAGTTGAAATTTGAGTGAGTCTTATTATCAACAAATTTACAACAAGTATGATTTTCAAAGCTCAAGTTTCTTTTGAATGGATTGGTTTGTGAAAGTTTAGAATTTTAATTGATATAATATTTGATTCGAGATTCCAGATGATTTAAAAGTAATACTTCGATACATTCCAAGATGTAGCCATTTTTATGCATCTCTTCTCATCACTCATGTAAAATACGAATTAATTCTTTTTTAAAAAAAATCTACGTGTCAAATTATGATTGGACAAATTTGAAGTTATAAGTTCCATTTTTCGATATGATGTTAAAAAAAAAAAAAAAAAAAAAAATTTATTTGTATTGGTGAAAATCATCTCGTTATCGTAGTCCGTGAAGCAGCCGATTCCTCCACCTTCTGGCCGAGCAATTATAAATGGACCATAATGCCCCAGCTTCCTCCTTCCCCCCGGCTTCCCATTGCCCTAACTCTTAGGCTACCAAATTCTTTCTCATTTCCGGCGATTTTTCACCTTCTTTCACTATGAGAACTGCGCCGCTATTCTACGCCGGCTGCGCCGACTACCTTCTCCACGAACCTCACTTCCTCGAGGCATGTTTCCTTTGCCGGAAAGCACTCGGACGCAACTCCGATATCTTCATGTACAGGTCCGTTCAATTTCTCATCGCCCGAACTGTCTCCGTTTGTCCGTTTGGTTCTTGAGAACAGTCGAATTAGGCTTAGTTAGATCGGATTTATGCTGTGCCTTTTTGGTTGAGGTTTGATCGAATGATGGAAAGTGGTTTTAGGTTGAATTATGTTTAGATCGGACCTATTTGCGGTCTGTTTGTTCAGATTTTGAGATTTTGATCTGAGAATTGATAGTTTATTTTGTTACTGTATTGCAGAGGAAACACCCCGTTTTGTAGCAAAGAGTGCCGGCAAGAACAGATTGAAATCGATGAGGCGAAGGAAAAAAGTTGGAGGCGTCGTTCTTCTTCTTCTTCTTCTTCTTCTTCTTCTTCGAGCACTCAAAGTCATAGAAAGCAAGAAGCTGGCAAGAAAACTGTACGGTCCGGCACCGTTGCGGTGGCCTGAGATCTTCAGATTGAAGCAAGAAAAAATTTCATATAGAGAGAGGAACACTTTCCCAATTTGAAAAAAAAAAAAAAAAAAAAAAAA
>QLSR01000271.1:886996-931782 GCA_031780015.1 Citrullus colocynthis
AAAAAAAAAAAAAAAAAAAAAACTCAATTTTGACTCTTTGATTGAGGAACTTTCATTTTCTTTTTTTTCTCTCTAATTTTGATTCTTGAGAATACTATTTTTTAAAATGACTGATGCAATAAAAAGATAAAATAAACTAAAATAAACATGGAAAGTTGAGATTGAATTCGTGAAATGGTTATTAGAAATAAGAAAGGGCTATTTTCAAATATCAAAATTTTATTGTCTACCGTCAACTACAATATATTATTATTATTTATAAATATTTTTAACAATTTTGTCATTTAAAATATATTCTAAAAAATAGTGAATTTTTATTTAATGTTAAGAATTCATATAAATAATGTAGGCAAAAACTAAATCTTATAAACAAAGGAAAAATTATTTTAAATGACAAAAGTGTTAGATGCTGAAAATATTTACAACTATAATAGTCTATTGTAATTTATCACAGATTTACAGTTTTTAGTACCAATATTAAGCTCTTGTAAAATTGCATTATATTTTACTGCGAGATTAATATCGTAGCTTTCTCGATAAAAAATAAAAATAAAAAAACAAAAAAAACAACCACATTATCTAAAATATCATTAAAAAGAGAGAAATTGTTAGTAAAAATATAAAAAATATAAAAAATAAAGTGATTGTCAACTGAGATCTACAAATCAATAAGTGGATGTCTATTTGTACACTGAAGTTTCAAAAAATTGAAATAGTTATTGAACATTATTGTAATGATGATAAAAACAAATCGATTCATTTATTTAACTGTTACATTAACAATGCGAAAACAATATTTGTTCCAAAACTCATGTTAAAATACCAAGTTAAAGTGCTAAAACTGTAGTAGATTGACCGTTTAATGTTTGTTTTTGTTTTTTTTGTGTAAAGACATCGACAAGTTGATTATTGAATTATAATCCATTATGGTTGGGGATAAGCATCTACCATAAAACTTATGATGTACCATTGTCTTTTTTAGATCAATAATACACAAGAGTGGTAGACCTCTTCATTGATAGTTTATACTTTATGTTAGTTGAGTCATGCTCGTACTAGCAATGTACCGTTATTAATAATAATTAAAACTACGACATATGTTTTAAAAAATATTAGTAGTCAACTCTTTTTATATATGCTTTTTTTTTACACAATAATTGTTGGGTGGAGGGTCGAACATTCAACATCTAGAAACTAACTACAACAATATGTATTTTCCAATACAGCTATTATAACAAAAAATGGTGTAAGCACTGCAAACTTTTAGAAATTACACAAATTAGTGAAAGCAACTGATTACAAACAAATTCTAAAGCAAATTATCAAATCCTAAGATAAACATCCTTTGATGTCATGTGCGAGAACGTTGAACTTTACTTTCTTTAGAACTACCACCTTATCCTTCATCTGAAAGCATTTTAGAAAACAAAGATGAATAAGCGATTTCCACATAAAACTTTGAAATTCATTTTATTTCAAACTGGCCGGAAATAATAATACAAATCATTGCAAAACTTTCGGTCAAAACTTGCTAAAAACAATACTTTAAAATCCAATATCTTTCAAGCAAATAAAACTTCAACATCAAATAATTCAAGCTGAAACTTTTAAATCATCTCTCAATAAAACCCAAATGTCCGAACAAAGTTTTGACACCTTTGATAAATAAAACTTTCATACTTTTTAAACATAAATCTTTTAATACTTTGAAATACAAATGTTAATTACTATTAAGCAAAACGCACTCTGGCAATACTTAATATATATATATATATATATATATATATATATATATATGGGAGAAATTACTTTAAATAGCAAAATTGTTCAATAAGAAATTATTTTAAATAGCAAAACTGTTGAAAATATTTATAAATAATAGCAAAATATCACAGTCTATCTGCAATACACTGCGATAGATTACTATATGTATCTATTTGTGATAGACAGTCAAATTTTGCTATATTTAAAGTCATTTTGGTTCATTTTTCTATATTTAAAAATAACCCAACATATATATATATTGCAAATTTAGTTTTCGTAATTAATTTATAATTTGGATTGGGCCCTAAGCGTTTCAATAGCCCATTAAGCAGACGAACTACTAGACTTCCAAGGACAAGAAAAAGCCCAATTATCGGCCCAAATGTCATCTCTGTAAGGCCCATTTCACAAGCAACATGCTCGTTTGCCAAAACATCGTCTTCCTGCCTGACCATTCAAAGCATAGTTCCCACTCCCAGTTCCTTCCCGCCTCTTTCGCCGGCATTTGCGCTTCTGCAACTCGCCGATCATACTCCGGTTTGGAATGTAAGTCCAACTCTTCCAAGCGGCGCCACCTTCCAATGTTTTTCAATGTGCGTCGCCTACAGAACTCGTTTAAGGTACACTGGTCTTCTTCTCTGAGTCCATCCCAAACCCTAATCTCCAAATTATTGAACGAGTACTGTTCTTCGTCTTCTTCTGATTCGGGCACTCGTGCTTTTGATTATATTGCTCAATTTTTGCCTTCCAACAATGGTACTTTGAAATCGATCTCTGTGAATTCTGTGACTACAAATGACCGGCGTAGAGTCACTGTTGGGTTATCCAAAGCGATTAAGCTGTATCAGGGATACGCATTGAAGGGACTATCGAGAAATTTCTGTCCCTTTTTCTTGGTTAAGATTATGAAACTGTTTGAATGTCGGGAAACCGCGTTTGCGTTCTTCAAGCTAGCATTTAAGGATGACTCTGAAGAGACTGTTAGGACTTCTTGTTTAGTGGCACATATCTTAGCTTCAGAACGACTTCGTTTTCTCGCGCAGGATATTATTTCGTGGGTTGTTGCAAGAGTTGGTCCAGGAAGGAGCAAGAATTTGGTGGCATTTATGTGGGAAGGTCACTGTGAGTACGAATCTGACCTTTCAGTTTTGGACACTCTAATGCGGGCGTTTATGAAATCGGAAATGCACTTTGGGGCGTTAGAAATATTGAGTAAGATGCGGGAGGTGGGAGTGACGCCAAACGCATCTGCCATTTCGATTCTTTTTAGATTGCTGCTTAGAGCTGGTGATTATGGTGCTGTATGGAAGTTGTTTCGGGATGTGGTTCGAAAGGGACCTCCCCCCAATAATTATATGTTTAACGTAATCATTCTTGAGTTTTGTAGAAAAGGTTGGAGTAGGATTGGAGAAGGTCTATTACATGTAATGACCAAATTTAGATGTGCACCAGATGTTTATTCGTATAATATTGTGATAAATGCAAACTGCTTAAAAGGGCAGTCATCAGATGCACTTGATTGGGTAAATTTGATGATTGCAAATGGTTGTAAACCTAGTATTGCTACATTCAGTACCGTCATTGATGCCTTCTGCAAGGAGGGAAATGTAGAGTTAGCCAGGAGAATTTTCGATGAAATTGAAGACATGGGTCTTTCTCAAAACACTATAGTTTATAATAGCATGATAAGTGGGTATGTCAAGGCAAGAGACATTGGTCAAGCAAACTTGCTATTTGAAGAAATGAGGACCAAGGATATAGTTCCAGATGGCATTACGTTTAATATATTGGTTGCTGGCCATTACAGATATGGAAGGGAGGAGGATGGGGATCGATTGCTAAGGGATTTATCTGTGTCTGGGTTGCTTCATGATTCTTCCCTATGTGATGTAACTGTTGCAGGATTGTGCTGGGCAGGTAGGTATGATGAAGCCATGAAATTTTTAGAGGATTTACTTGAGAAAGGAATTCCTCCAAGTGTGGTTGCTTTTAATTCCATTATTGCAGCATACGGCAGTGCAGGTTTAGAAGAGAGGGCGTTTTATGCCTATGGTACAATGGTGAAATTTGGTTTAACCCCTTCATCTTCCACATGTAGTTCCTTGCTTATCAGCTTAGTTAGGAAGGGGAGCCTTGATGAAGCAAGGATAGTTTTGTACGATATGATAGCAAAAGGATTCCCAGTCACTAACAGGGCTTTTACAATTCTTTTGGATGGGTACTTCAGGACAGGAGATGTTAATACGGCTGAAAGTTTGTGGAATGAGATGAAGGGTAGGGGGGTGTTTCCAGATGCTGTGGCATTTGCAGCTTTTATTAATGGGCTCTGTATGTGTGGTTTGATGGAGGATGCTTATGATGTATTCTCTGACATGTTGAGAAAAGGGTTTGTGCCTAATAATTTTGTGTACAATTCCTTGATTGGTGGATTCTGTAAAGTGGGTAAACTAAATGAAGCTCTGAAATTGGAGAGAGAAATGAAGAAAAGGGGCCTTCTTCCAGATCTTTTTACTACGAATATGATAATTGGTGGGTTATGCAAACAAGGCAGGATGAAGTTAGCAATTGAGACGTTCATGGACATGTATAGGATGGGTTTATCTCCTGATATTGTCACTTACAACACATTGATTGATGGTTACTGTAAAGCTTTTGACATGGGTGGTGCAGATGATTTATTGATGAAAATGTCATATAGTGGGTGGGAACCCGATATCATGACTTATAACATACGGATTCATGGTTTCTGCACTGCCCGAAAAATCAATCGGGCTGTGATGATACTTGAGGAACTTATTTCAGCAGGAGTTGTTCCAAATACAGTAACATACAATACTATGATCAATGCTGTTTGTAATGTCGTCTTGGACCACGCTATGATTTTAAGTGCAAAATTGCTTAAGATGGCGTTTGTTCCAAATACTGTGACAGCAAATGTATTGTTGTCTCAATTTTGTAAGCAGGGGATGCCAGAGAAAGCCATATTTTGGGGGCAGAAGTTGAGTGAGATTCATGTGGATTTTGATGAAACAACGCATAAAATAATGAACAGGGCCTACCATGTTTTACAAGAAGGTGGCGAGCTTATAAATACTTCATATGAGAAAAGCGTGTTTATGGATTTTCTCATGTATATTACTTATGATTACTTTTGTAGAACTAAACCCTCAAGAGAAAAAGATGAGAGCTCAACATTTAAAACTAGTTTCAGTCAGTTCAATACGTTAATTGAAGTATAAGCTTTTATCTCTTATTCGATTATTTGGCTTGTTGAGGGATGCATTGATTATTTTCTGGCTTTTGGAGCAGCAGTAGAATATTTTTAAGATATGGAAAGAAAGGTAGAAATAAGAAAGATATTATTCCCTCTGAACTTTTTCAGGATTACCTGTTCAAAATATGCATCTCTACCAGGCATGATGCTGGCATGCAAGTGATGCGCAATCGATGATTGTTGAAGTCCCTATCTCTGAAAGAGGAAGAATGGCAGTGCCTTTGATTGTTGTGGAGAAAAGGATCATGACACGGAGCATGACATCCCATATTTGACTTCTACTCATGGATAAGGTATGTGGGAATTCAAATATCAAGGAAATCTGGTGGTTCATGGTCCTCTAAAGTAGAGATGCTTTCAACATAGATGCAATGTAATGATAGAAAACACAACTAGCTGCTTTCGCTCCTGTTCGTTTGCTCATACTTTATCGTGAATAAACAAAAAAGCAGGGAGTGGCTAACGTTCTTAAGGTATTGATCAGCAACTTGATAATGAAAAACAGACAAAATCAGAAATCATGATCCAAAGTATATGATGGTTGAACTCATAAATCGAGATCACGTCAACTTTTGTGCCTGAGTTGAGATATTACTTTGTTTGAGGAACTCTAAATATTGTCAGAGCGAAGGATCAGTAGTTAGAGCATTCTACTACATTGTGAATCCTTATCCAAGAGTTTTGTAATTTAATAATGGCACGTGAATTGATACAAACACTCAAAGTTGTATGGCTATTTCAATAAATTAGACTTGATGAAGCATCAAGCCAGCGCGGAAGTTACTGATACACTGACAAAGGGAAGAATGTTCCTGCAGGATTCATCCTTAGAGGTAATCTTATGAAAAACTTGTCTTGACTGATATAACTCCAATTAATCCTTTATTTGTGTATTTGTTGTTATTATTATTATTATATATATATTTTCTTTTAATTTAGATGGTTTTGGAGGCAAGTGGCCATGATGTGCGGTTATTCATATTTCGTACGTCAGGTTGGATAGGCATTATAGCATTCGGTAGCTCGGTCTATCCTTTAACTTTGTAAATTTATAGATATTAAATATCTGAGTTTAAATGTTTGAAATAATTAATGTCTGTATTTGGATGTATAAGATAATTAATGTTTTTGGAAGTTAAATATATATGTTAAATTTATCATTAAATAATTATTTAATTAAATGTCAAAGTCCAATCAATGTAGTCATTAATTAAATTTAACATTATTTAATTTAGTTATATTAATTAATTAATTAATCAATTAAGATAAAAGTAAATTAATATGGCTATATTCAACATT
The DNA here is from genome assembly GCA_031780015.1 of Citrullus colocynthis. Lineage (NCBI taxonomy): Eukaryota > Viridiplantae > Streptophyta > Magnoliopsida > Cucurbitales > Cucurbitaceae > Citrullus > Citrullus colocynthis. Next base: position 893,334 of record QLSR01000271.1, read on the forward strand.
TATTTAAACAATAATTAAATTATTTAAATTAATTACTACAAATTAAATTAATTAGAATATTGATAATTGCTAAAATTAATTTATATTAAATAGTTAAGATAACATAAAGTATTGATTATGAAAATAGTTAATTAAAATTAATAGTAATGAATAATTTGTATTAATTTATTTATTAATCAGGTTATATTTTTACTTTTCTATCTCCCAGACATGAAAGTTCCACTATTTTGTAGGTTATTACAAAATTCATGTCAGATGGATTTTAAAATTTCATGGATGATACTAGTCTGAGTTTTAAAAAGTGAATTTCTATGAGACAAACAAAGATATTAAATATCTGTCTGAAATTCTGCAAGAAAACCGGTGAAACAAAAGGGGCCTTAATGGTATGATTTTATCTATTGGATCGCTGTAACACCTGCACAATAGTTGTATATATTTTCTACTCAGTTAACAGATTGAAGAGTTCCTATGACCAACGATAGTTCCTAGTTTTTTCTTTTTCTTTTTTTTTTTTTAATTTTATTTTTAAAAAGTTGATATCAACTTGGGATGCCCACATGAATCATTTTTAGTCCCAAATAGCCAGCAACAGAGACTTATAAATTAAATATCATATAGTAGGGTGAAAGCTGAGTGATGGAACAACAAGTTGAACGTTAATTATATATCAGGATTCTTCCCTGGCAAAATTCTTCTTGGTTTTGAGATGAAAACAGAGGTTATTTAGGGCTTGTTTGATAAAAACTCAAATTTTGTTTTATGTTTTCAAATTTATTGAGTTAAGTGAATATGTATTTGGTAATCAGATAGTTTGAATATTGTTTTTTAAAACTGTTTTTGGGTTTTGTGATACAAATAATACAAATTTTGAAAGCATTCAAAATGAAGAGTTATACTAAAAAGGATATGAACATTGACAAATATAGTATTTCATGTTATAAACTCAATTATTTTTGTTAAATTAAAATATGTAATATATTAGATATTATATAATATTACAAAACAATAATTATACAATTTTTTTAACCTAAAACAAGTTCATAAATTAACAATCAGCAGTAGTTTATATTTAACCAATGATTAGTGAGTAACTATAATTAGCCTTGTGATTTATAAATATTATTATCAAACACATTTTGAGAAATTGTTTAAATTATGAATTTGTTTTTATTGCATACCTCTTCCAAATTTTTGTTTTTAGATTGCCTACCAAACATAGCATTATTTATTTGTGGTTTCCTTCCTTTTTTTTTTTTTAAAAAAAAAAAAAAAAAAAATTTGTGAAGATGAGGTATAAACATATTAGTACCTAAAGTGGCCTAATGGTCAAAACAATCCATTTGGAAGTTTAGATAATTTTTAGATTCAAACTATAGTTAGGTCATCTATTTAATTAAGAAATTAGAAATATTATAAGATCCTATTGATAATTTAGTCCACTTTCATGTGAGTTAACCTAAGACTCACAATTTTGAAGAGGGAAAAGTGTGACTTACAGCTCTCACTATCATCTTGACTAAGTAGAAACATAATGAATGTTTAAGTAATTAAGAATTGAAATAATTATGTACAAAATTGTAAGAAAATGGTTGCAGAGACCTATCCGTTTGCGGGTTCACCACACCTGAGTTTTTCAAGTTGATGAAGATGGAAGCAGCCCCACCATACATAACCAACAAGTCAGTATCTATATCTTTAATGATGGATTTGATCTTGTTTGTTTTCTGGGTCCCATATAGCAAAAGCTGAAGCATTTTAAACAATAGAATAAGACTATATTTACATTAGCAGAATTTGTATTTTGTTTTGTGTCCTATGTTTCTGCTTTCATTTGTTGATTGAAATCCTGCTCTACTCTTGTTTCTTCAGTCTATATTACCAAAATCTGATTCTGAATGAGAAACCCAAAATTTTAAGGCACTTTTGCTCTTTGCATTATCATAAATCTTCTTCTACTTGCACCCTCCACATGCTCTCCCAGTTTCTGTAGGTGCCTCATTCGTCTCCTCCACGATTCTGGTGCTACCATTTTCTCTGGCTCTCTTTCCATGTCAGGTTCGTCGTTGACAGAATCGGGACTTTTCTCATAAGGTTCGGTGTTGTCGTCAGCTTTGATGATCTGCTTCAATCTGTTCACTACCTCAGCCATTGAGGGCCTATCCTTGGCCTTCTTAGCCAGGCAAGTATCTGCTAACTTAGCTAGTTTTATAGCTGCATTGATAGGATACTGGTTTTCAAGCCGAGGATCTATTATCAAACTGAACCTTTTGCTGTCAGGATTGAAATGTTTGACCCACTCCACAAGTTTCTGCTCCGGTCTCGAACGATTTCTCTCCAACGACCGTCTTCCTGTTAGAATCTCATACAGCACGACACCAAGGCTCCATACATCGCTTTTTGCTGTGAGATGGCCCGTCTCTATGTAATCTGGAGCTGCATATCCATTTGTCCCCATTACCTATGTTGTACACAACGTAGTTCACTGTGAGCAGCAATGGGATTGAGAGTGAGTGATTAGAAGGGAAGCAGAAAAAGAACACTTACTGCGGTCGAAACATGAGTATGCCCAATTTCTGGCCCTTCCCTGGCAAGCCCAAAATCTGAAAGTTTTGGATGAAAGTTCTCATCCAGTAACACATTTGAGCTCTTGAAATCTCTGTATATTATCTGTGCCATTATAGAAGGCAGTGAAAGTAAATCAACAAGTCATGGATGTTCTGAAGAATGCTAAACTTCATCAAAAGGTGGTATGGTAATTAAAGGGACATGGTACCTGAACTTCCAATCCTTCATGCAGATAAGCCAATCCCTGAGCTGCTCCAAGTACTATCTGCAGTCTTGTTTTCCAGGCCAGTGCCGGTAGCGCCTTGTTGAAGAGATGATCTTCCAAGCTTCTGTTCGGCATGTACTCATAAACAAGCAGTCTCTGAATTCCTCTTGATCCATCCACAGCACAGTATCCTATAAGTTTGACAAGATTTGGATGCTCCACAATACCAAGAAATTGAACTTCAGCCAGCCACTGCTTGTGGCCCTATTTGCAAAATAAACCAGGTATGTTAAAACACCCCTTCCTCAAGAAACAGCTTGAAAATTGCACTTCTATTTTATGTCCTGTCCCCTTAGCATTCTTTTCTGTAAGTTTAAATAAATCTAAACAATATGATAGTAAGGATTTTCTGTACTGGATTGGACTGCATATAATATTGGAATGAATACAACCAAATCACCCAATCAACATCTCCATTAAATTCAAAGCAAAACATTCAAACAAGCCCTTAGTACTTATTTTCTAAGATCAGTATCCATACCTGTAAGCCATCTTTGCTGAGTTGCTTGATAGCAACAACAAGGGGATCTCCCTTCCCATCAACAGGCTTAATTGAGCCTTTAAACACACTCCCAAATCCCCCTTGTCCAATCTTAAGAAGCCTGTCGAAGTCATGCGTTGCTTGTCTCAGCTCTGTAAATGAGAATACTCTCAAATTGTGTGCTTTTTCTTCATACAGTTCAGGTACACTCCGAGGAGAAGTCAGAGAACACGAAGAAGCAGCGGTCCGACTACACCCCGAAAAGTCAGATTCTTGCTGCTGTTTCAATTCAGGCGCCGATCTTTGATGCCTACTCCTGTACTTGTCTTTGAAGTAGAAGAAGCACTTCATTTTTTTATATGATTTTCTGGGAATTTAGCAGTTGTCTCAAGATGCTAATTTGACGATCCTTTGTAATTGATCTCCAAGAAGAAATGAAATACAAAAAACTTTCAGTTGTCTTGAGTCTCAAGAGGATTAGAGAACAGAACTTATAGAGATAGACACAAAAGCAAATACAGAGGAGAAAACAGAAGAAAGACAACACGAAGAATCTCGATGTGGGATCGACGAAACAGATCAAAGAATTCCAAATAGGGAACAGGGGAAAACAACAGAAGCAAGGTGAAGAAGAAGAAGAAGAAGAAAAAGAAAAAGAAAAATGGGGAAAACAAATGAGAGACAAAAGAAGTCGAGAATGGTGGAGAAAAGACTTGTTGGATATTACTTCTCAACAATAAAAAGCAGACAAAAAAGGCGGCTATTTAGACTCGCTGATTGTTTCCTGTTCCTTAGTTGAGACAGTCCAGACAAGGATTTGCTAAACAAATTCGAGAAGCATTCATATTTGACTTGTGTTTCTTCTTCTTCTTCTTCTTCTTCTTCTTCTTCAGGAAATGGACGAGTCCTTGATGGATGGAACAAGGGAAAAAGACTAATTTGGGTCTGGATTGAAGTTTTAGCTGAATACAGTGAGTCCAAATTTATGGGTTTCTTGTTGTGTTTCTTAATTATCTCGTGAAGTTTGGTGGGTGAATTGAATTCAATGGCGGAATAGAAAAAACAAAAAATGGAAAAGGAGAAATAAAAGCAAATCAAATACGCAAAGTTTTTAGGTGGACTCTGTTTCTGTGGTTCGACTCGGCCGAGTTGGCTCGTGGACTCAACCGCCAACCATACGAATCAGAGATGTTGAAGATGGGACTCTGTTTCCGTAACAACTGTCGCTTTCAACCATTCGGATTTGGGACAAACCTTTCTCACATTGCCTCTCTTGTGTTGCTTTTTCGATGCCAAATCGTCCGACATAAAAAAACGGTTTGTCCAAAGGGGACCAAAAACGTAAACTTTAGGAGTAGCTAAAAAATTTGTGTTTGGTTCGGGGGTGATTTTAAAATCGTCAAACTCATTTTTGTCATTTTTTAAAATCATTTGAAAATATATTTTTAATCACTCAAAATTAATTTAATTTTTAATTTTACACTTTTATACAATTTTCATATTAAGAATTTGATTTTAAAAATGACAAAAGTGATTTTAGTCATTTTAAAATCACTCTCAAACATGCCGTTAATTCTTAAATTGGTGATCGACCAAAAAAACTTAATGTTATGGGTGAAAAAATATTATATTATCTGACAAAAAACATAATATAAAAAAGAGTTATGAGTTGTTAAAATATCATTTTCGTCTTTGTACTTTGTGTTTGGTTTAATTTTAGTCTTTACATTTTTTATGGATTTTTAAATTTAATCTCCACCCCAAGTTGATTATTAAAATTTATCATAAATATTGTAAAACTTTTTATTTTAAAAATATATTCACATATTGTATTTTCTTACTTGAAAATTATTATTATTCATATATTATATTTTAGAAGGGTGAATTTAAGATTCATTCAAGTAACAGCTTAAAATTAAAAATTTAAAATAAACTACGATATATTATTGTTTGAATTCGGTTTATTTGTAATAAAATATATGTTTGTTGAAGAGTATTTGTGATGAGATATTGAAGAATGATTATTGCGAAAATTTGAGATTAGGCCATTCTTTTGTTGATTTGTCTCTTAAATAAATATTTGAAACAACATATCATAGGTTGCTGTTAGATTTAGAAATGGGTTCAATCTTTTCTTAAAATAGTTTTTAGATAATAAATGATAGAGAATGAAGTTGTTATTAATGTAAAATCTAAGTATTAAACTAAAGTTGGTTTGAGTATAGGTTTATTTATTAATATTTTTCTAAAAGAATATCTATAGTTTTTTTTTTTTTAAGATCTAATATTTAATAGATTCATAAATTTTAAAAAGCTTTTAAAGTTTATGGAATTTTTTTTGTTAAGAGTGTTTCTCAACGCACAATTGCGTGTTATAGATTTTTCTTTTTAATTTTAATTTAGTGTATTTTATGAAAAAAATATTTTAAATGATAAAATTGTTGAAAATATGTATAAATAATAGCAAAATATTACAGTCTATTAGATCGCGATATATTATTATATGTGTCATAAATGACACATATGAACACAAATAGTAGTCTATTGTATCGTAAATAGACATTAAAATTTTGCTATATTTGCAAATATTTTGGTTTATTTTTATATATTTAAAAACAACCCCATTTTTATTGCTTAATGACTTCTAATTTTGTGTCTAATAAGTCTTTATATATTTTTCATTTTTCTTTTCTTTTCTTTTCTTTTTTTTTTTTTTTTTAATTTATAGATTTATTGAAGACAAAGTTGAAAGTTTGGTACAAACTTTCAAATAAAATTTATTCTATATCTAATAAATTAATTGTTTTTTTTTTTTATTTTAAATGTAAAATGTATCAAAAAAATGTAAGGGGTTGTTTGTTTTTTTGGGAAGGTAGATAACCAAAGTCTTAAATGCTTGAAATACAGATATACAAAATTATACATGTCCAATATTTTTAGATTACCATGTTTGGTTTGTAGGAATACTTTTACAAATATCTTAGAACATTTTGATAGTTGTGTTTGTTTCGTAGAAATTATACCCGAGAGTGTCTTAAATTTACATAATGTTCCAAGAGTGCTCTTACAACTATTTATTAATTTATAATTAATTTGAGTTTATATAACATATTTGTTTTTATCAATTTGATTTTTTTTTAATTAATACAATTTCTATTATTTTTATATGTTATTTTTGTCAACAAAATAATATATCATAATTTAAGATTTTTTTTCTTTTTTATAAAATAAGTATTAATTTAAATTTAAATTTGAATATCTTGCTAACAAATAATAAGAATTACAATCTAACAAAAAATGATATATAGGTTGATAGCATGTATTTTAATTATATAAATGACAAAAATGTAAAATGAGGATGAACTCAACTCAAAAATCTAAAAAACCCATATTTCAAGAGGGTATCCAAAACTTTTGAGATACCCTCCGTAAGGATATTCTAAGATACTTATGAATCTCCAGATGTCGGGACATCTTACAATATTGTAAAATATACACGTAATTTATATGGTCACTCCGTAAAAATCTAGAAATACCCACGGAACAAGTGGTTTCTGAAACTATTAAACACAAAATTTAAGGTTAAAAGTTCATAAATCAAATTTATGATTACTTGGATTGACCCAGTAGCATGGGGATGTGGAAAAATAATAAATAAATAAAAGTGAAGGGACTCTTTGGGAGAATATTATGAATGAATGGGCTTTGAAATATCATGGATTATTGAGACTTCGATGCTCAAAATATTGAAAAAAATAATTTTATATTTCAAAGTTGACTATTTTTCTATTAAAAAAACACAACAAAAAAGGGTTGAAGGAAAACTTCTAATTCAATTTTTTATATATATATATTTTAATCATAGTTAGAATTTTTCTTGTTTATAACAAAATTTATGATAAATGAATCGATCAAGTTTTGTCGCAGAGTCAAATGCCACATTATATCATCATATATCTAGCTATAATTTATTGAGAAAAATACCATTTAATTTTTATTTAATCCTTAAATTTCAAAATATTACATATATCCATTCTTTGATTTTGAAGTTCATATTTTTGTCTTAGATTTCAACATATAGTTACATTTTTACCCTTAAATTTTAAGATTAGTTTTCCTTTAGTTCGTAAATTTTAATATTTCATACATTTACTTTTCGAGTCTTTACATATGGTAAGATTAACATTAATGTAAAATCAAAAGTAAAAATTTAAATGTTGAAACCTAAAGATGAAATAAAAACAAAATTTAAAACCCAATAGTATAAAATGTAACATTTTGAAATCTAAAGACTGGATGCAAATTAGACAAAAAATGAATGATAAAAGTATAATATTTTAAAACTTAGAAAATAGGGATATGTTTGAATTGACTTTTTAAATAAATAAAAAAAAAAAGTTTTTAAACACTTAAAAAGTCAATTCAAACATCAAGGCATTTCTATCCAATCCAACTGTAATTTTAATTCCAAAGTATGGAAAGTTAAATTCCAACATTACCCGTCAGAATATTTTCTAAATGCACTCATAATAGACTGTTAATCATTAAATTATGATAATCCATTTTTTTTTTCCTTTGAAACATTATTATAATCCTTCCCACTAAAAAAATATTATAATATTTAGTAATATATTTAGAAATAGAAATTTGAGGCATAGGAGAGGTGCCAGATTTCCTGACGGTGACCTTGAGAAAATAATAAATGACAAAAAAGCATTTCTTCTGTTTAGATTTGTTGGCTTTGTAGCTTATTTCATTCAGCGAAATCATTTTTTATACTTTCAATAAATTTTAAATTTAATTTATTAAAATTAATTTTTATTAAAATTGATTATATAATCATAATAATTTTCATGAAATAAATAATATGTGAATATCTTCTTAAAATTTATAGTAAAAATATTAATAAAAAATAAAAAGTAGTAAAAAAATTTACAATAAACAAGTAGTAGGGCTTAAATTTAAGATTTCTTGAAAGTATAAGGACTAAAGTTGAACAAACTACAAATTATTGGGACCAAAACAATATTTTAACCTTAAAAATAATAATTCATACCTTGAATTTCAATTCATTTTAGGTCATTAAATTTAATCTATAATAAATTCTGAATTTAGTTATGTATTTTCAATAAATATTAAATTTATTCATTCAAAATTATTTTTTTTGTCAAAATTGATTAAATAATAATAATATTTTCTCATAAAAAATTGATACTATGGGAATATATTTTCAAAATTAAAAAGCAACAATAAGCTAACCATAAGTTCCTTAAAAAGAAAAAAGAGTATGAATTAAATTCAAGATTGATTAAAAGTAAAAACATTAAATGTAATAGAACAACATAAGTTATATGTACCAAAATGATATTTTAACATAAAAATATTCTATTAATTATTACGAGCGTGTTTGATTTAACTTTTTAAGTGTTTAATATAAAAATAAATCTTTAGAAAAAATTGAAGTGACAACCACTCAAAATATGCTTTCAAAGTGTATTTTAAATCAATTTTATCATAATATTTTTTTTGAAAAAAATTCTCTAGTCCATCTAAATCAACCCTAAATTACACTCCACTCCTTTACAATTAAAATAGTTTGGATAAAGAAAAAAATTAATTTTAGAATAATTTGTCAAACAAACTCTAAAGACTGTTGAGATGTTTGAAATGTTGGGGGTAATATCTTAACAATTAAATGGTTGACATTTTGGAAAAATAATTAAAGTAGTGTCGGTATCTTTCTTGTTAATGGATCATAAGTCATAAGTTACGGTTTAGTATTTGTGATTTATAATTTATAAAGATTTAGTTCTTATAAAGAAGGAAATAGTTGTGATTTAATGAAATAACACATGTAAAATGATAAACAATTAAGGATCAACTTTTTTTTTTTATGAATTACAAAGATTTAGTTGCTACATAATAAAAATTAACCATTAATTTGGATGGAAATTTTCAGGGTGAAAACTCAGGTGATACAAAATTTAAAATATAATGAATAAATTGTTACATTGTAAAAGTTTAATTTGTTATAAACAAAAGTTCATCGATAAAATTATTACTTTTATTGAATATTTTGAAATACTATTTTAGTTCTTATACTTTTATATGTCTACTTTTAGTTATTATACTTTTTATAAATCTTGAATTTAGCCTCTCAATTTTTTTTTTCTTTATCGAAATTGGTTAAATACTAATAATTATTATTTTTATGTAATAAATGAATATGTCTCCAAAATTCATAATAAAATGTTAATAGATAATTTTTCTTTTTTTGCAAAGTTAAAATTAAACAAGTATACGAAAACTAAAATAGTAGTGAAATTATTTATTTATATAATTCAGCCTTCAAACAATTTATTAAGAAATTTCAAAATCAATAGGAGAGTTGCCAGATTTCCTGACGGTGACCGTTGACAGAATACTGCTCAGTTGACTTTGACTATTTTTGTTGACTATATTCTTTTCCCAAACAATGTTTTAATTTCTTTTTAGGTTGAACGGTAAATTTAGTCTCTTTTATTTAGGAAAAATTAAAATTCAGTTTTTATGAGTTAAAATGAGAATTTAGTCTATATGATTTGCTAAAATCTTCATGAACAGTCTTTAAGTTATGGACTAAATTCTAACTTTTTTTTAAATCATGGAGATTATGTTCTAATTTTCTCCGGGTTATAGGAGCTAAATTCTAACTTTTAAAATTATTGGAATTAAATTATAACATTTTTTTCTAACAATTGGGACCAAACTCTTAATTTAACTTTTTTTTTTTTCAAATAGTGGAAAAAGAACTTGGGGAAAAATATTGTAATAAATATATAAACAATTTCATTAAGATCTGTTTTGCACTCATATGGTTTTTTATTTTTGAAATTTGTGTTTTTTCCTCTAGTTTCTTATTATCTAAACATTTGAATTACTACTCAATTTTTAAAAATAAAAAAGAAGTTTTTGGTTTTGATTTTAAAAATACATTTAAAATGTGAAAAACAAGACATATAAATCAATAGATAGAAGCGTTGTTTATAGGCTTGATTTTTAACAATAAAAAATAAAAAAAATAATTTAAATAGTATACAAACGACACCTAAATTTTTGGTTATGCGATCCAATTTAGTGCATGTCTGAAAAATAAAGTTTGAATAACTAATTTTAATAGCTTTTAGTGAGCTCTTTTTTTTTTTTTTTTAGGATGACTTGATTGTTGAGGGAATGAAGTGATTTGTTTTTTTAAATATAGAATAATGGATTTATGAATAATAATTTTAACGTGCAGTGTATATATATATATCCCTCAATAACTTGGCACTGGTTTAAACATTATAACTTCAATCAAATAGTTAGGAAATTCAACTATCCATTTTCATTCTACGTTTTTTGGAAAAAAAAATAATAATAAAAACATGATAATGTTAAGAAATGATTTTGAAAGGAGTTATAATTAAAATAGTTTTTGAAAAAAAGATGTTTTTAGAATATGTTAAACAAAAAAAGATGTTTTTAGAATATGTTAAACCAGTTTTTGAGACTTCTTAAGACATTAAAAAATATATATGACTCAAAAAAAAAATTTCTATTAATTTTCTAAATGTTTAAAATTTATTTTTTTCCAATTAAAATAACTTTTAAAGTAACTCTAAAGTGAATCCAAACATGGCCTATTTTGATTGCTAGTCAGATTAAGATTCATGTTCTAAACTTTATTTAGTTTGTTGCTTGAAATTTTATAAAAATGAAGTAATGTTAGGCATCTTTCTTGTGTTTAATAAAATGTGAGTTATGATATTTGCATAGACTTCAATTTTTAGCTTTTATGGTAAATTATTTACTTTTTTTTTCCTCTAAAAAAAAACACTTTTTGTCTCTAGACTCTCAAGGTAACAATTTAGTCTCTCTACTTCGGTTTGTGACGATATAGTTATTGTACTTTCAATTTTGTAAAAATTTAGTCCATGAACTTTAATATGTAACAATTTAGTCATTGTACTTTTAAATTTGTAACAATTTAGTAACTAATCTAAAGGAAATTCATCAAAATTAGATGTCAAGTTTTATTATTATTTTTGTGTAAACTTTGTATTTCATAAAAATATTGAGTCTCTAATTAGTTTATCTGTTTATTTATTCAACAAAGCTCATTAAACTTTAAAACTAATTTCTATGAAAGAAACTAAATCACTATGAATTTTAAAATACAAGAATTAAATTGTTATGTAGTAAAGGATGTAAGGACTAAATTATTACAAAACAAAAAGTACTAAGACTGAATTGTTAGAAATCAAAGTTTAGAACTAAATTGTTACTTTAAGAGACTAAAAATGATTTTTTATTATTTTTTTCTTCCTATTAAAATGGCAGTTATATTTGCATTTATTTATTTTAAATTTGAACTCCCTTCTAGTCTTTTTAATAACCGAAGTTTAGATATACACACTATTGTTTGTTTGTTATTTCATTTGTTCTCACCAATTTTTCTACCAAACTCTTCTAGACTTGCCTAGTTTCTCTACCAAATTCTTCTAAATTTGCCTTGAGTCAAGTCTTATGTGGCAGGTGAAATCACTACTAAGTTGTCAAAATTATGGAAAAATAGATAGCACATATATAATTTAAAACAACTCAACCATATATCTTTTACGTTAGATATGACTAATTTGATGGATTTAATCTATTATACTCGAGATTTCAAAATTTCATAAAAGTCTCATAGTCCATTAAAACAACTCAACAATGTCTTTTATATATACTGGACATGACTAATCTCATTTAACTCGAGACTTCGCAAGTTTCTTAAAAATTTCATAGCTCGTTATGTCAAAACATTTTAAATAAAAACACTAGTAACAAACTATTTAGAACATATTGTTGTAAGAATAAAATACAAAATGTGTTATCGATATTTTTGTACCAATATAATAAGTATAAAAAGAATAAGGGGAAAGAAAATGGCCAAGACAAGACATGTTGGGTAAATGGAAGGGACTTAGGCCTTTGGGCCGACCACCCCCTCTGCTAGGCTAAGGATCCCAACTTTTTGAATGGAAACTTGCCTAGTATGCATATGATCTAACCTGAATCCTATTTTTAAACTCTTTTCACTCTATGACTTAAGAGTGCGTGTGGCAAGCATTACACCAATTTGCATGTTTTCTCTTTTACAAATTACATTCTTTTCCTTTCTAAATAAATTTATTGTTGGTGTCATGTGAAAGTCAAATACGAAAAAAAAGCGTCCAAATTTGAAACCACTATTTTAACTAAAATAGCTATAAAAAATTTCATTTTTCCTCTACGAGTACATGTCTAATCCTTTTCAAATCTTTAACATTTTAAATTAATAGTTATTTAATTTGGTTCTCCACTGAATTACAAGTTATTTTTATACTAAATTGGAAGTGTTATATATTTGCATCCATATTTTTATACTATTCATTTTTCTATTGTATCTGAAAGTGGTTAGTAAAAAATAATATAAATATATTAAAAAAAGGTAAATCGAGTACTAATGACAATTCACGATATCGAAAAAACTATAAACGACAATTTATGAGATTTATGGTTGACAATTTCTTGTCGCCAATAAAAATATAAAAGCTGGCGTTCTTTAATAGTTGACACCGACTTTATAGCAGTGAATATAAGTCTTATTTATTTATTATTATCCCATCGCTTTTATTTACGGTAGTAGAAAAATGAATACAACAGTTTATAAAATGTAAAAGTGAAAGATGATATATTCTATTAAAAATAAACAATGCTTACAACATCATCATAATGAACATGGTTTTGTAGTCACTACACTGAAATCCATGATAATGTTATCTAATGGTCATGCCATACTTTATATGCAATTATTAAATAATCCAAATAAATGAATCCACGTAAATAATATGTTGAAATACTATTTTAGCCTCTGTATTTTTTGTTCGGGTTCATTTTCTTCCCTCCGTACTTTGAAAATGTTAATTTTAGTCTCTATACTTTCAACTTTGGTAATTTTTGGTTTCTATATTTTCAAAATGTTCATTTTGAACATTATTCTTTAACCTCCGTTCATCTTGGTCCTTATACTTTTAAAAAGTAAAAATTTTGGTTCATTCTTTTCATTCTTAAGGGATCAAAATGATCTCTTTTTGAAATTTAAGGACCAAAATAAACATTTTGAAAGTATATGGACCAAAATGAATCCAAGTTAAAAGTATAAAGACTAAAATGAACATTTTGAAAGTTTAAAGACCAAAATGAACCAAAACTAAAAGTATAAGGACCAAAATAGTACTTAAACCTAAATAATAATATTGCACCAACATAAGCAAAGTACATTTGACGTAAAATATGTATTTCATTAACCAGGAGGTTAGAGTTTCAAATCCTCTATCCTTGAACTAATAATAATAAGAAGAAAATTAACCAAACGAGCTTAGTTCAATGGTGATTAACAAAAACTTTTTATTTAAAGGTGGAAGATTCGAATCCCCAACCCCCAATAGTAATTTATCGCTATCTATACGAATAAACAGTAAAACTTTGGTTAATTTTCCTAATTTAAAAACAATCCATTTATTTTGTAAACATTGGTTTGGAAGATTTTTGTTAAAAGTCGTTGCCGTAATTATCATTTTATGGAATCACTTATCCACAAAACTAGGGAATATGCCTCTCTAGAGAAAATAACATAATTAAAGCGATATGATTTGGGTTGTTTGACAATGATGAGTGTCCATAGTCAATGAAACCTTAGAATAATTGTTTTTTTTTTCCTTTTCTTTTTCCTTCTTTTATTTTTTCTTTAGCTTAGCTAAAAAAAAGGTTTTAAGAATTCAACTATTGACCTTTTTGATAGTAATCGATGCAATATAATCATTAAGCTTTATTCAAAGTTGACGTTTTCTTCTTCTTTGAATTGATAAAATGTTTACGAAATTTTCTTTTTCTGTCCATCAAAATTTTGATGTCTTAAAAAACAATTGAATGATAATGTTTTATTGTTTTATTGTCTATAAGATGCTTGAAATATACGATTTTATTTCCAAAATTTATAGTTCATGCTATTTTTAGTACATAGGTTTCAAATTGTTTATGTTTTATTTTAGTACAACAAAGAGTAGATTTGAACCTTTGACTCAATAGTTGTCTTCGTAACTACTCCACTACTGATTTATCATTTATGTATTGTATGCAATACGGTAAAGATCAAATTTTTATTAATTTAAAATTATATATGTCAAATTTAAAGATTAATATTATAAATATACTTTTGATCAGTGAGGAATGAAGAAGAGGGGAATGAGAATAGAAGGTGAAAGAGAATCAACCACCTCAACAATATAATTATAATATTAAATTAATAAATTCTTTAATTTACTATATAATCAACAACTTAATCTCCATATTATTTTTCTTTAGTCAACTACGAATCAAAAGACCATTTAGAACTATTTACCAAATTTCGGAGACTAAAGTGTTCATTTTGAAACTTTAAGACCAAATAAACACTAAGTTCAAACTTTAAGGACCAAAAATGTATTTTACCTTTAAATTATAATCTTCATCTCCATATTTCCACCAAGCTTAGGGAAAACCTACTTCTATAAAGAAAATTAAAATTACAATTCCGAGGAAGAATATCAAAACATCACAAATTTATAAATTTAACACTACTAAAATTCATGAATTCAACCATTTTTTTAATCTCTAACGCCAATTTTAGAAATTTATTTCTCAATTTAAAATCCTACCCATGTTTTTAAAATCAAAATTTTGGGTAATTATTTCAAATGAGAAAACAGCTAAAAATATTTTCGAATATAGCAAAATGTTCATATTTATCAATTATAAATAGTAGTAGTCTATCGTTGATGGATTAATATTTTGTTATATTTGTAATTAAGTTTACTTATTTTGTAGGACTAAAACTTATTTAAGTCTAAAGCGTAATTAAAATGAATGAAATTTGAAGTTTAAGATTAAAATCAATACAACTATACAAATTTAAGTCTAGTTTGATAACCATTTCATTTTTAGTTTTTATTTTAAAAAATTAAGCCTATATACACACTATCTCCACTTCCAAATTTTTTCATTTGTCGCCTAATTTTTACCAATACGAAGAAAATAAGCTTAATTCTCAAAAACTAAAATTAAAATATGAAATCAATTTAAAATTAATTTTTGCCCTAAAATTAATATTTGGCAAAATTGAAAATCCGTTTTGAATCACCTGGAAAAAGGCTGACTCCGCCTTTGACCTCGTTTCGTTGCCGCCATTCCTTCTCTCGTTGGAATCCTCCATAGTTTTCTCTGTCTCCTTGATTTTCGCCCGTTTTCTCTGCAAATCCTTGCTCTTCACATTCACTATCACTCCCCATTCTGGAAGATTCTTCGCTGTCTCTTTTCCGTGTATTAATCGTATATTTTCCGTTCATGTAGTTATCATTCCTTGAATGTTTACATTGTGGTTATTCGCGATTTTGTATAACAATGATGGTGTTGTTGGCTACGTAGGAATGATCGCAGGGGGAAGAAGAACGGGAGGTGATTTCTGTACAGAATTCTTGAAAATATACACATACATTGGGAAGTAAGGGATTGGTATATATGTCTTTCAATCAATCAAGGCATGATAAGAATGAGGATCCTCAGTTTAAGAAATCTGGGCGATCGTCGAGCTTCAATCAACAGAAAATCTCTTGTGAACTTCATTCTAAGCCGGGCGATTCCGGCAGGTATGCGCCGCCGATCGTCTCCAACCATAGGTAATGACATTGTGTGTTTATTTTTTCTTTCTCTCTCTTTTGGATTGTTGTTAGGAAGTATCTTTCGTATGAATTCTGTGGTTTTCTAGGGATAGTTTATTTCTTACATTGTTTTTAGTTCTAATTCTTTTTGTTTCTTCTTCTTTCCCTTTCGGTTTTTGGTTTAGTGTTAAGCAGTCTAACGATGCGCAACAAGCACGGAAAACTAGGGCTGGTGTATCCTCTGTAAGTTCTACCGTTTCCACTACCCCTCGGGAAGGGCAAAACGGTTCTCATGTGCAGCCGCAACAGAATGGTATGGATTCATTAAGAAAAAACAGAAAAGAAAACGTTTCATATATGGTTTATCACGTCAGAGATCAGCATCTGGTTATATTACAAAGTGAATGTTATCTTTCGATCAGTGTTTCTTTTTCCTTGTGATTTGTTTATTGTTAACTAAGGCCTTTTCTTTTAAATGTTTTTCTTCTGTACATTTTTGTGTGATGATTTTGCAACAAACGAGTTTAATGCTTTGCTTGCAGGTTCAGCATCCAATCCAATAAAATTGTCAGGATCCCAAAGCGGGGTTGTTAAAAAAAATGCAACTTCTCGAACGGCCTCCAAGACTTCTGATGCATTTTTAGGATCCAAGAGCGGAATTGTTCAAAATAATGCGACTTCTAAGCCTACCCCAAAAACTTTCGGCACTACCTCCTTTAAAGGTAAGCTGATTAGGTTCATATTTAAAATAGAGAAGTGTTTCGGCGTGTGGTGGTGCGTGATGAGATTTATTTTGGTTTGTTCAACGGTACTTTTTCCTTGGTTTGGATGCTAATCATAATTATTTTTCATGTTCTAGACCTGGGGGAACAGCATATGACATTTCCACTTCAATTTGGATCCTTAAGTCCTGGTTTCCAGGTGTTCTATCCATTCTATGATTATTTAGTAACGTTGATGATATTATATATATGACTATAATCTTTCAATGTAATTCCTGGTAGTTAATAAATTATATGATTATATCTGTTTGGAGGATTGACACTTTGGTATTTTAGATTCCTAGGATCAGCTCAGCTCCTTCGAATCTGCAAGAACAGATATTGAACCAGGTTAGAATGCGTCTTTTCAACAGCTATATGGCTCTGACATATCAAATATATATTTTTGAGAGTTTGATTCAGGCTTTCAAAATCTTGAGCATAGCAACTGTCTAAATCTGTTGGCATGGTCATCTCTACTTCATTCGGATGGTTGTTTGGTATACTGGGTCTAAGCTTGAGATTTTAAAATTTCTGCTCAAGCTCAGTTGTTGACATGATTTATTCATTGCTAATTATGGTTCCTGTTTCTTTTTCTTAGCTACTGGATTGGTTTGTTCTTATCAGCTGTTCTTGCCTGCCAGGCACCACGCCATGTGTTTAAATCTGTACCTTCAGGGTCAGTGCAGCCAGTACCCAGACAACCAATAGCAAACAATGATTCCAGTGTCTGTGATCAACCAAATATTGGAACGTCCAATCCAGAGCCAGAGACCAAAAAGGAGATGCAAGTCTCGTCAGGAGCACCCGTAAGCCAGATTCAGAAGCCTTCCCATGTATCATTTGTTAGTAACAGAGCTTCTATTTCCCTCCCTGACAGTAAGAGTATGAGCCTTGTGCATCATGTTGCTAATTCACCTAATGTGAAAGAAGTCCAAGTTCATGATGAGAACTCTACTTCCTCAGCAGCAAAGCATGTGGCAATGCAGTCTCTTCCTGAGTCTTTGACGCAGGTCATCTACTCATGTCCTAAAGAAAGCCTATCTAAGTCAATTAAGGCCGATAACAAAGTATCTGGCAAGAAAGGACCGATTCAACTGCTGCATCAGGTTGAGGTTGCAGATCCCATTTTTTATATTAAGCTGGAATCCTCTTTGCAATTCGAGCAATCAAAGCATGAGCTCGTTGGAACAGAAAAGGTAGGAGCAAGAAGATCGCCTGATTCTCAAGATAACATAGAACAAAGTAAACCACCATCTTGTATGAAGCCAACGGCAATTAATAACGGCAATTCAACGTCAAAAACACTGAAAGAAGTTGGCAGTACGAACGACAATAATGTTCTTTCTAACTCCATAACTCATGGTTGTAAGACTTCACCTATTATTATATCTTCTTGTCAAAGCGATAGTAACACTATCAATGATACTGTAGTTTGCCGAGCTGATCTGCAATCTCCTCTTGTTGAAACGTCTGACCTCTCAGAGATGAAGCAGGAAGGAGATAGAATAGAGCATACAGGCGGTCAATGTGACCCTAATTTTAGACCCTTTATTGAAGATAAATCTGTCATAGACATAAATAAGATGAGGAATAGGTCGAAGAAGAAGAGGAAGGAAATTCTTCGGAAGGCAGATGCTGCTGGGACTACTTCCGACCTTTATATGGCATATAAAGAACCTGAAGAGAAGAAAGAGACTACTGTCTCTGCAGAAAGCTCCAATGAGAGCATAAATATGAAACACGAGTCTGCTGGTTCCTTTAAGGAAGAGGCTGCCTTGACCAAGAAGGATGTTCAGGGTAAACTCGAGCCAGATGATTGGGAAGATGCAGTTGATAATTCTACTGATACATTGAAATACGAGGGTGGTTTTGAGGATAAGGCCAACGGAAAAGTAGCATTGCACCTCGAGGATGGGAGTAGAGATCTGGCCAAAAAGTACTCCAGAGATTTCCTCCTGAAATTCGCCGAGCAGTTCATGGACCTTCCCGATGGGTTTGAAGTTTCTCCCAACATGAAGGCTTTAATGAGTAACCATGGCTCTCGTTCTGTCAATAGTAATTCACCTGCTAATCATGGAAAAATGGATAAGCCAAGTGGAGGGTCTCGACTTGATCATCGTGCTATTACTGTGGATGACAGACTATTTGCTTCAGGGCGGCATTCGCACTTGGATAGCACTCGACCTACTCAAGGTGCTAACAATAGTGTTGTAAAGATCCCTTGGGCGCACACCGGTTCACAGGGAAAGATCCAAAGAAATGGCTCCAATACTGATAGGTGGCAAAGAGATGCTAGTTTTCAGCTGAAAGGTATAATTTCTCCTTCAACTCCATCACAGGTGATGCACAGAGCCGAGAAGAAATATGAAGTGGGTAAAGTGGCTGACCAGGAAGAAACCAAACAAAGGCAGCTGAAGGCTATACTAAACAAGCTAACTCCACAAAATTTTGAAAAACTCTTTGAACAAGTGAAAGCAGTTAATATTGATAGTTCGAAGACACTAAGTGGTGTCATCTCTCAGATATTTGACAAAGCTCTGATGGAGCCTACTTTCTGTGAAATGTATGCCAATTTTTGTCTCCATCTGGCTGGCGAGTTACCTGATTTTAGCGATGATAATCAGAAGATTACTTTTAAGAGGTTGCTTTTGAACAAATGCCAAGAGGAATTTGAGAAAGAGCAGGAAGAAAATGATGAAGTTAATGAGGTCGGTGAGATGAAACAGTCTGCAGAGGAACGAGAAGTGAATAGAATAAAGGCGCGCAGAAGAATGCTTGGCAACATTAGGTTAATTGGGGAGCTTTACAAGAAAAAGATGATAACAGAGAAAATTATGCATGTATGCATCAAGAAATTGTTAGGTCAGTATCAAAATCCGGATGAGGAAGATATTGAAGCATTATGCAAATTGATGACCACAATAGGAGAGATGATAGATCACCCCAAAGCTAAGGAGCACATGAATGCATATTTTGAGATGATGACTAAATTATCTAATAACATGAAGCTGTCATCTAGAGTTAGATTCATGTTGAAGGATGCAATTGATTTGAGAAAGAATAAATGGCAACAGAGGAGAAAAATTGAAGGACCTAAAAAAATTGATGAAGTGCACAGGGATGCTGTGCAAGAACGTCAAGCGCAAGCTAGTAGATTAAGCCGTGGTCCTGGAATCGGTGCACCATTGAGGAGGGGAACATCCATGGATTTTGGTTCAAAAGCGCCTGCATTATTGCCTTCTCCCAATGCCCAGATTGGTGGTTTTCACGGTTTTTCAACCCAGAATTGTGGTTCAAGCAGTCAAGACGCTCGTTTTGAAGGTAAACTACGGTCTCCTGAGGCCAAAGCATTCCCAACTCCATTGCCCCAAAGACCTATCAGTGATGATGCTATCACTTTAGGTCCCCAGGGTACTTTAGCTAGAGGGTCAAGATCCATTTCATCCAATTCATTAGTAGATTTGTCCTTGCCGACTGGTAATAACTGCCAAAGAATGGTAGCTGCTTTAAATCCTCATGGCTTTGTATCAGAGCATGCAATTTCCATCTCCAGAGGGGACATCCCTTCAAGAAAATTTTCAAAGGGAACTCTAGGTTCAGAATCCTTCGATCAGCCGACAAGTACACTGGAACCTGGTATTAGTTTTGGATCTAGGCAAAGGGGAAACGTTGATAGCGGTCTTGGGAGGTCTCAGCGGACCAAATATGAACAACCAGCTTTGACTACGAATGGCCATTCTGAGGTTACGTCCAAAGAACATCTACGAGATAAGTCCATAGCAGCTATTAGGGAATATTACAGGTATTATCTCATTCTTTATTGCTTTTTTTTTTCTTCCTATCCCATATTGTTTCAAGTTCTTGATCCAATTTGCATGGATAAAGTTAGTGTTGTGAGCTAGCTAATATGCAAATTAGAAACACATGAATTGGAATATATCGTTTATGATGTTGTGCTACTGTGGGGTTTGTGGGCAAGAGGAACAATAGAATCTTGAGAGAGGGAGTCCCTCGTAAAATTCTCTGTTTCTCTTCGGAGAGAGAGATAGGGTCCTACTTGTAGTTGACTCTTCTTTTTTTTTTTTTTTGGTGGACTTCTCATTTTTTTGCATGTTTATGTATTTTTTTTTTATCTTTTTAAAATAAAAGTCCGGTTTTAACATTAATATATATATATCGTTCATGATCTCTTTTGAGATACTGAAGTGAAAATTTGGATGAAGTTACTGGTATAGTTCTGTTTAGAAATTTCTGGATTAAGGTGGAGTATTCCAATAACAATGAAACTTTTTACCCATTTGAATGATATTCCAAGAAGATGAATCTTGTTAAAAACTCGCAGAAACTATGTTTCTAATTATGTGGACGTGGTTTCACCAGTTCATAGCTAAAGAAATTGCAAATATATGTATTATCACTTTATCTTTTCTGGTTGTTCCGAGTAAAAAGTAAAATCAAAATTGGTTTTTCAGTGCTAGAGATGAGAAGGAAGTTACCCTGTGCATCAAGGACTTGAATTCGCCTGAATTCCATTCATCCATGATTTCTCTTTGGGTCACAGACTCCTTTGAGAGAGAAAACACAGAAAGGGATCTTTTAGCTAAACTTCTTGTTAGCCTCACCAAATCAAAGGATGATACGTTGACTCAACTCCAACTTCTCAAAGGGTAAGGATCCTCAATCTTTCTCAGAAATCCTTTTTCTTTTATTTTCTTCTCTTAAACTTTCATAAAATTAACAATTATTCTTTCAACTTTAGTTTTTAGCAATTTAGTCTTTTGTACTTTCAATTTTATATCAATTTATTCTATGAACTTTATTATATAACGATTTTGTACCAATATTGACCCTAATAATATAAACTAATTAGAGACTTAATATTTTTATAAAATACGAAGTCTACATCATAAAGTAATAAAATAGTAAAGCGTTTTTATAACCATGAGTCGGAGCTTTGCTCCCGAAGGCACCAGTTCCTTTGCTTTTCTGGTTTGTTCTCAACTTCTCTCCAACATGACTATTTTCTTTTTCTTTCCCATGTGACTAGAATCCAGCTCGTTGTTGCCACACTGGAGGATGCTGTGAATGATGCCCCAAAAGCTCCAGAATTTATGGGCCGATTACTCGCTAACTTGGTGGTGGAAAACTTGATTTCATTGAAAGAAATCGGGAAGTTTATATATGAAGGTGGAGAGGAGGCTGGGAAGCTTCTACAAGTTGGGCTTGCAGCTGATGTTCTTGGCAACGTGCTGGAAGTAGTTCAAT
Organism: Citrullus colocynthis; assembly: GCA_031780015.1. Lineage (NCBI taxonomy): Eukaryota > Viridiplantae > Streptophyta > Magnoliopsida > Cucurbitales > Cucurbitaceae > Citrullus > Citrullus colocynthis. Next base: position 915,414 of record QLSR01000271.1, read on the forward strand.
TGGAGAAAGGTCAGATCTTCTTGAACGAAATTCTTAAATGTTCTGATCTACAATTAGAAACATTTCGCCCTTCATACCCAGTCAAATCAACAAAGTTAGAGAAATTTATTTAGTTGGTACAGGGAATTCATTAATTTGTGATTTTAGGATAGTTTTTTCTTTCTTTCCAAAAGGTGTGATTTTAGGTTTAGTTACTTTGTTGGCCATATACTTTGTAAGTTGCCCCTCATTCTTACTTTTTCACATCATTCACGAGAAAAAAGAATGCCCATTATTGTGAATTTCACATTGTTGTCCATCTTTCATTGTTAAAATTACTTTTGTCAAATTCGCAAAATCAATTTAATATTTAGCTTTGACACTCTTAAAATATCATATTTATACCACCAAAATCAATCTTGAATGATTAAACCTGAAACAAGTGATTTTAACCATTTCAAAATCACTTTCAAACATGTCTTTAATATCATTTTAGTATATCATGGGGTGATAGGTTTGAATCTCTTTCCCATCAACATTAGCGGGTTGAAATTACCTAATTAATAATGAATAATAACGAGTCGAATGGAATCTTCAAACACGTTGGACCATATCATCAATCAATGTACACTACAATCTGTATTTTAAAATTGCCTTAGTTTTCCCATTACAATATATCATGAGCATAAAATTTGAACAAGTAATATCAATCAAATAGAGAATAGGCTTAACATAGGCATAACCTTACTCCACATTGTAACCTTGAACCATCACCTATTCTAGATCAATCAAGAACAAGGAAATCACAGAGAGAAAGGTTTTGTATAAACATCGAACGGCTGACAAGCGGTTAATTGTGGCTCCTGCAAATATCCAAAAATTCAAAAGCTTTTAACAGAAATGAAATTTGAACTTTCATAGCAACAATATACAAGCGTAGTGTTTAGTAGATTGTATGCATTCATTCATACAACCTCAATCAAACATGGAACTCTTGAATAACATGATCTACCATAAAAAGTGGAAGTACCTGTCTGAGCCCACCGAGGGCGCTCCCTCCGGTCAAAAGCATGGTGACCAAAGTTGTCACAGCGCCACCACCAATGTCACCACTACCACCAGCATTTTTTATAGCATTTCTCATCGAGTTCAATACGCTTCCGTATGTAGTTCCATGTCCTCGCTCGATAGCTTGGATGAAGCAGAAAGTCATGGCACCTGTTGATGTTATCTTTGATAGAGCCTGTTCCCATTTAAGTATTTAGCTCAGCATCATTGCATTTCATCTCTAAAGCAATGCGAATCGGATAAAAGAATTGTAGATTATGGAACTTACAGATGTATCAGCAGAGGTTTGGTTATCATCACAGCCACTGAAAGAAATAGCTTCTCCACCACTAGTTCCTTTCCATACTCCGGATCGCGGGCGGTGGTCCTCCCATATGTATTGTCCACTCCTATGACCAAAGGGAAAATCAATCCAAGAGGCATTCAACAATTAAAAGTGGAGATATATAAAAGAAATTTCAGTTAAAAAACCATTTTGGTCCATGTACTTTGGAGTATGTTCAATTTTAATCCCCACACTTTCAAATGTCCAATTTTAATTCATGTACTTTCAATACATCTTAAATTTAGTCCTCAAAAGTTCATTTTTATTGAAATTGGTTCGATAGTCATAATGATTTTCATGCAAGAAAATATAATATATAAATATGTTTCCAAAATTATAGTAAAAATCCTAATTATTAGAAAACATTTTTGTTCACAATAAACTAGTAGTAGGTGCTAAATTTAATATTCGTTACAAGTTTAGGACTAAAATTGGATTTGAAAGTAGAGGGGTTAAAATTGAACAAACTTCAAAGTACAAGAACCAAAATGACATTTTAACCTTTGTTTTCTATCATTACTAAATCTTTTGGATATTATAACTATCAACTTCGGTGCAAGTAACATTGATGGCTCATATTATGTCTCGGCTAGTAAACATAAGCATATTTATAAGACACCAACCTGCTCATTCTACATAGAAATGGCAAATCTAATACGGTGCCACTATGGCAAGCATCTATGAATGCATGAAGCCTTACACCTTGAGGAAGAGGTCTAACAATGGCCGTATTAATTTCATCATCAACAATCATTCCCTGAGTTTCAAAGTCCAGAGGGCAAAGAGTTTCATCATATCCATCTACTTCATCACCATTATAGTTCCGTTGGCGAGAACCGTGGCCAGAATAATGGAATACCAAGGAGTCACCTGCTTGACAACCTTGTACTAGCCAATACAATGCCATTCTTATGTTGCTTTTGTAGGGAATTCTGTATGGATCAGTTTCTTCTTCTGCATTTCATTTTCCGGAATGACCATAAGTAAAAACAAGTGGTGAGACAGGAAGATACAGAAATAAATCAGCAATAAATTTAGAAGTGATTAATAATTGAGAACCTGAGTCGATAACTTATAGAGGCTAAATCTTCTTCTGCATTTCACAAAAGCTTAGGAAGATTGCAAGAAAACAACGGATATGCAGAGACGGGCTCAGAATTCATTTAAGGAAATCATCCCTCCAATATAGATTGGAAATCAGCCTAAATCTTTTTTTCTCTTTTATAGGAACAGCCTAAATCTTATTTGAAATCGGAATTTCAGTTTCGATGATCGAAGTTTTAGGTGGCTGGAATCTCCAAGGCAAGGCTAAAATCAAGGTCTCCTTTGGCTCACTTGGGGAGAAAGAAACCAAATAATATTTGAAGATATATTATTATCTTTTGATTTCTGTTGTAATGGTGCGAAACATACAGCCTCTTCTCATTATCTAATTGGAAGGCCTTCATTCCTTAATTTAAGGGCAGGGGTTTCCTTTACTCCAACCCTTAGGTTGTTCTTTTGTGGCCCTTGCTTTGGACTTTTCTAATATACTTATCGCTTCCTATTCTCCCCAAGAAAACAACAAAAATATAAATAATCTGATTTGCTTCATGCTAATATAAGACTCAAAATAAATAAGCCTGTTGTCGTCTTTGATATTTTCCCAAAGACACCCTGGTCATAAAAGTGGTCCTACTATGAACTCCAAAGGGCTATTCAACTCAATGTGATAACGACTACGCTGCAGGGGCCAAGCCAAGAGGGAGGAGAAGGTTATCCCCCGATCAAAAAAACTTGACATTCATTCAAAAAAAACTGAAAGAATACATGGGCATACAAAAATAAATAAAGATCAAGATGGGACTCCAGTCAAGAGAAATAAGACAAAGTGAATATTTATAAGAATCAAACAAGGGACCATACATCGACATAAAATCTCTCACACCCTTTGAAGATTCTGTTGTTTCTCTTCGCCCAAAGCTCCCACAAAATAGAACACACCCCAGCCAGCCCCTAGAGTCAGGTAGTCGTTGAGAGTGACAGCCTCTAAGTGTACAGTTTTACCATTTTCTTGTTACATATCCATAGTTCTAAAACTGGACCCACAATATACCCTCCATAAAAGTATAAGATTACCATTTCCATTGCATTTCCTACCAACTAATCTTCTGTCCATGTAATATGTGTGCATAATGACCCATGAAAGGCTGAGAAGCTAGAAATTATATCCAACACTCAGCCACACATCCTCATAGATCCGTACAATCTGTTTTATGTTCAAAGTAAGGTCGTATATCCTTAGAGATCCTAAAACGCACAAGTGAAATCTCTGATGCTTCCAAATATAATGACAAAGAAAAGTGTTCCTATAAGAATGAACCCATCAGAAGTACCAACAAGCAGAAGAGAGTTGTGTTTTCCATAGCAATAAGAGAATTAAGATCAACAAGCAAATAGCAATACACAGTAATTCTCATGATGAACTACAGAGATAGAGAGAGAGAGTTGGGCAAAAATACCTGTAAGCATGAGGATAGAATCTTCTGGAAAATGGAATTTATTGATCAAAAGATAACGCATACACTTAGCATCGTTAAGGCAGCCCTTGAGCTCATGTCTCGAGTATCTATAAGAGATCCCACAGATCACAGCCCTTTTACGGCCATGCGGGTGAGCTGGAGGTCCTGGTGGCGCATGGTTGTAGGGCGATGGAGCCGGCGGAGGCGCGTGAGAAGGCGACGGCGGAGGGACAGCACGTGGGTCCATAACATGTGTCACAGCCTTGCATATAGCGCACCGAATCGACGGAGCTCCCGGCGGGAGCTGGAGAGGAGTCCGGCAGCCGGAGCAGTTCACTAGCATCGGCGGCGGGTGCGAATAGTACATCGTCGAATTTCAAAGCCGATAATCAAACAATTCAAAATTTAGGGGATAGAAATATACCAATAATTTCGGAACCGGATCTTGAAACAAGATCGATTCAAGGAAGAAGAAAGCTCAGACAATTGGATATGTATGGCGAAAATTCGTCGAATTATCTAGAATCCAATTATGTTCCCAATTCGTCAAACTACCTTTAATGCAGCTACGATAACGATTTCAATTTGAAAAACTCTTGTGCTTTCAGCTTCGATTTCTTCGTCTAGAAGCTTACGCGAGCAGTAGCAAAAGAATTTGTGGCGGATTCCGAAGGGGAAAACAAACTGCGTGGGAAAAATGGAGAGAGCCTTCAAAATTCATAGAAATGAGTAGGGGATCATCATTTTCTCAGGATTTTGCATTTTGAATGGGAAACCCAAATCAATGCGAAGGTAGATAGATGCTAAACTTTGGTTTTTTTAATTTGAGAATTGAGAATATGGGATCGAATTATGGGGAAAAAGAAAGTTAGAAAAAAGATTTTCAAAATTTTTAAATGGAAATTGGTTTTGGTTGATTGGATGGTTTGACTACATCTAAAAAGAATCTTCACTAATTTATTTTAATACTTATAATCTAATATCACTCCAAAGATTTTGAAATATATTTTCAATTATTTTATTAAAATAGTTTAAATAAAAATAAATTTTTAAAAAAATATTTTTTCTCAAGTCACCCAATCCTAATTGTTAGAAAAATATCAATTCGCATTCTTAGTATGAATTTAAATTCTAAAATAATAATTGAATCAATTTAAATCTTGGATGTATTAATTTGCACTCTCCATTCCGTAATGTTGGGATAAACATCATGTCAAACTTATAATTTTATCAATTAAGCATCTAGATTTTTATAAGTAAATCACTCCCAAATAAGATTTTTCTTTTGAAAATTGTCAACACATCAATTTTAATCGTCCATTTTTATTGATATGATATTTGAAAAATCTATATATATATATATATATATAAGAACCAAATCCATGAACAATTTTCAAATGCAATATTAATAAAGGGTCTAAATTGATAGCTTAGAAGTTTAATTTGAAACAATTATATATCTTGGACAAAAATTTTCTAAGTATAAATTAATACACTTGCAAAAGTTTAAATTAATACAATCCCAAAAATTAAAGAATGTAAATTGAATTTTCCCAATTTCAAATTTTATGTTAATAAGTTCTCATCCTATTCAATATCTTATATAAAAAAAAAAAAAAAGATTTAGGAAAAAAACTTTTTAACCGGGAAAAAAAAAAAAACCCCAAAATTAAAATTACAAATTTTAAAAAAAATTTTTTTTAGAAAAGACCTTTTTTTTAAAAACATATAAATGAAAAAAAAAAAAAAAATCCTATTAAAAATTTTAAATAAAAAAAAAAAAAAAGAATTAAAAAGAAGTCATGACATATAGAAAATTGAAAGTATTGAAATTTAATTGATTTGATACACATAAGTCTAAATGTTCATTACTATAATGTATCCTAAGTTTAGCCACATTTTTTTACCCTGCCCCTTTTGTAGCTCAATAGAGACGGCTATGAATGTTATGCTATTTATGGAAGTCCAGATTCATAAAGTTTTTACTTTTTAAAAATTATTCAATGACATTGTCTATGTGAAGTTATATTAATATCTTGTAAATAACTTTATCTTAAACTTCTCTGTCACGATATCATTTAGAGGCTATGTTAATTAGTTTGAAATAAAATAGAAGAATGTTGGTTCAAAAGAGGAAAAAGTGAATTTGCATTTTTAACTATCTTTCATAGTCTTTTTTTTTCTTTTAATATGAAAAGAATGAGACTATTCGCATAAAATTCATGAATTGATTCATTTTCTAATAACAACCTATTTTAGGGATGAATAAATTAGGTACATTTAACAAATAAGATAGGCATTCAATTGTAAAACAAATTTTAATGTGATGTGACTATTTCACACCATAATTTTTAATAATTGAAAAATTAATGTCCGTCTAGTACACATTTCATTTTTTTATTCTTTTATTTTTGAAAATTAAGTTTATAAACATTCATCTCACCTTTAAACTTTGAAAACTAAAAAAAAAATTTAAAAACATGTTTTTGTTTTTGAAATTTTGCCAAGAACTCAACTCTTATACTTAAAAAAGATGCAAATCATTGAAAGAAGTGAAGAAAAATACGCTTAATTTTTAAAATTAAAAAAAGAAAGAGGTTACAAACGGGGCATAAATTAGAAACTATAATCTCATACTAAATGTAAAAACAAATAAAATTAAGTATCAGACCAGCGTTGTTGGACAAAATCCTTATTGCTATGCTCATTTTCCACTTTGGTGGCATCCTTACAAAGTTGATTAGGTATGTTGCCGCCCAGACACGTTTTGTCACTTTGGTTAGGCTTCTTTCAATGAATTCTCAGTAAATTACCTCAAATTTATGAGATACTTTTTAAGGTTTAAAAACACTTCTCGTCAACGTAACAATTCAATCCTGAATTTCAGTATTTAAGAATTTAGTTGTTACCAAAACACAAAGCTCATCAAAATTAAAAGTTTATATTTGTGTCAATCTTTATTACATACCCACTTAGTTTTTATAACTCAACAAATTACTAATCAATTTATCAATCTATATAAATCTTAATAATATTTTGCACAACAGAGATTAAACCTATACGTGTTAAAGTTCAAGAACTAAGGCCTGTTTAATAACCATTTCATTTTTTTTTTTTTTTTTAAAAATATGCCTATTTTTTCCTCCTCATTTCTTACACGATTTGCATCTCTCTTAAGTACAATCGTTGAATTTTTTGCCAAATTCCAACAACAAAAACAAAATTTTTAAAAACTATTTTTTTAATTTTCAAATTTTGACTTGATTTTTTAAACCATTGGTAAAAACTAGATAACAAATGAATAAATTTGAAAGTGAAAGTAGAGTCTAAGCTTAATTTTCAAAAACAAAAACAAAAAACAAAATATTTCGATTTTCAAAAACAAAAACAAAAAACAAAATATTACAAAACGAAGCCTAAATTATTACAAATTACTACTTAGACTCATAATTGTTTTTTAACCTAAAAAATTGGATCCATTCCCAGCCAAAAAAAAAAAAAAAAAAAAAAGCTTGAGGACGAAATCTTATTAGCTGGGTAAGCATAAAACTCCCCAAATTGAATATTCAAATTTGTACGAAAATGTTGTTTCGGGAGACTCCTTGTTTTAGAAGAGATTTACATATTCAAAAAAAAAAAAAAAAAAGGAAAACTAACAATTTGACTTTTGAGGAAAGAGTCTAAAATCCCTGCAGTAGTTGAAGAAGTTATTTCTCTTTAAATTTCACAAATATACACGTATTTAGCTTTTCATTGTAGAAATATTGGTTTCGTTTTAGAAAAAAAACTTTTGAAACAAAATGAAAGTTCAATTATATCATTTATGAACATAAACATGATCATTAGAAAATTAGGTTAAAAATTACAAATTGGTCCATACTAAATTTGGCCCCTAACTGTTTAAAACTTCAAAAGTGGTATGGTTTCGTAAAACTCTCATAAATAGTCTCTCGGGTTGAGAAAATCCTCAAGGTATGATTAAAATCTAACTCTCCAACTATTATAATCTATTTTCCTAAGGTTAAAATTCCACTCGTTAATTGAAATTTATATAAGTAGCTGTGATTTCCATTCCAAGGTTTTCATTGTTGCTGTTATCATATTTCTCTTGATTTAAAAAAATAAAAATAAGAAAGAGAAAGGACGAAAAATATGAACTCGGGATTGGATTTGTACCTCAAATTTTGACCCAAATGTCAGAAGAACAGGGCATAACGGAACACCAGACAGTTAAACTAACAGACAATCTCGAGAAAGCAGACAAACATCAGTAGTCAAAGGAACCCTTAATACCCTCCAGACTCTCCCCCATTGATAACCTGCAAGCAAACAAAGGTTTCACACTTAACTGGTTCTCTGAACCAATTGTTGCAAAACTTTAAATTCAACAAATCCCAAATACTGAAAAGTCTACAAAGTTCATCAATGTTAGGTCACTTTCAAATATTAATTGACAAGCAAATGTGTAATCAGTTAGATCATGATGCACGTACAGTGCTTTCAGAAAGTTTCTCTTGACTCATCTAATCTAGATGCACAAACCTAACTAAAACGACAAATAGTTGAAAACCATCTACTAATAGAGCTCGACCAGACAAAGAATACTTATAACTCAAGGAGAAAGTTGTAAAACCGCTAAAACAAATCCCTATAGAACAGATCCTCCTCAAGTAACATCGTACAAAGAATACTCTTCTAGCTTAATACTCAGAAAAGGAAGAGAAGAGAACGCGAGCAAATAAGAGAAGTATTGGACAGTGTTGCATTGGGGAATAGGGCCATCATATGCAAGCACACCTTAGATCCCATAGGATTAATAACACACATTTAGAAAGGTCCAGAGAAAGATAGCAAATCCACTAACAGGTTATAAACTAATGGTCGGATTCAACTAAGCAGCTTGAGTTCCTTGCAAGGCGCAACAAAGCGCCATAGTCTTTTGGGCTTAAGCGCAAGGCACAAAAAAAAGGTGTAGGCTTTTTTTTAGGTACACTATATATAAAAGTACTATATAAAGAAGGAAAAACATATTTGAGGTAGATATATGAAAAAAGGAACCCTAAAGACGATAAATTTTGCATTTGGGCTTAGTAAATTTGATTTTTTTAGTTAATAAAGAAGGAAAACTCTAATTATTACTATTTTTTTTAAAATAATGAAAAAGCCCCAAGAGCTTCAAAAAAGGCACACGCTTAAGGTGCGCCTGATTTTGTGAATCTCGCCTTTTCTAGACGAGGAGCCAGACCTACATCTTGCCCCTAGGTGCGCATCGGGGAGGGCTTTTCAAAACATTGGTTCCTTGCAAGCACAAAAAAGGGGTTAAGAAAGAAGAGTCCAGATACAGTAGGATACCATTTTGATTCTCAAACGGTTAAAAGTTTGACAGTGGATCTAAACATGGTGGGAGATCTCTGAATTGGTAGCACTCAGAACATATTAGATATGTATGGTGATTAATAAACTATAGCTCCCCAGTGAGTTAAGTAGTAACTAGAATATAACTAGTGGCTAGATTCCTTTCCAGCCATTCAAAGGCAAACAAATGCAATATCCAATGTCTAGCTCCTCACAAACAATCTATACTCCATGGACATAGCATTTGAAGACTGGATTCAGAACGTATTGTATGAACTAGTGAACCAAGCAAGGACATTTTTTAATTCCTATTCAAATAGTTGGAGGATGAAGTGAATGGTGGAAAGAAGGAAAGGGGAACAGCCAACACAAATGTTAAAAGTTTCTTACACCCAAAAACATCAAATTTCTGTTAAATTGTCAAAAGCTTAAATTGATGGGTGAAAGTAAATTTAATATTATATCATCCAACAATTAGGACCCATGTCTTCTTCCGAAGAGGAAACCAACACTTCAAATAAGAAATTATCTACTTTCTTTTCTGGAAATTGAACAAAAATGCTGCACTTACTTATATATACAATACTTATACTCTTGACTCCTAGCAAGGTCCTTCTCTCCTTCCTCGAGCTACATTAACACAAATCCAACGTTAGACTTAGCAATTAAAGAAGAACAGCCAGAAAAATATGCGCAAATAACAATAAAAATAACATTCTCTCACCGGATCACTGCCATAAACTAGATCATAACAAGTAGGAGAAAGACATCGCAGGGCACAATTTTCCTTTTCGGTAGTTGAAGATCTGCATTGCCAACCCCACAATCCACTGCACATTTTCAACGCATTATCGTAACCCATCAAAGCAGTAGCAGATAGGATGAAAAAAAGGGAAGGAGAAATCACATTCCAGAGTTGCTCTCAGAGCATTTTACAGCTACACCCAATTAGAGAGGGATGGGGGAAAAAAAACCCTAAATAGCTTGAAGTAAACCCTCACCTCTCGATGTCGGCGTAACACTCCTGCTTCTTTTGCCTGGTTTCAGCATCCTGAGTAGTTGAAACACGATTCAGTAGAATCAAGCGAAAATGAAGAAAAACACGATTCGAGAAGACGAACAAAACTTACAGTGACTGGACGGCGAGATTTGGCGAGAACTGTATCGGTGGATAGCAAGGAGAAGATGAACCCTAAAATGATCAAGGGTTTGAGTGTGTTGAGAAGATTTGAATTTCTCGGAGAATTGTTGACTTCCATCGCTGTTTGAATCAAATTCACATTCCCTCGTCTCCAATTGATTTGATCTCTAGTTCTCTCGGATTTTAGAATTGATTTTGTAAAAACCGCTTAAGCGCGCACACATACATATATACAGTTTCAATTTTATTATTATTATCTAGTGGTATTGATTTTCTTTTTCTTTTTCTTTTTTAAATTATATGTTTACTCCTCGACTAAATAAGCCTATGAATGTATTTTTTAAAAAAGAAAATAACATATTTTTTTTTTGAATAGTCAAAGCGAACATACCTCAACTGAAATTTGATAAGTTTTTAAAATTATTAAAATAAAAAAGAATTATTTTTTTGGTCTAAAATTTTTCAATAATATTTGGCTTCTAAGTTTTAAAAATGTATCTTTTTAGTCTCCTAATTTATAAGAATAGGTTCTACAATTTCCAAAATATACTTTTTTTTAGTCTCTTATATGTTTAAAAAGTCCTTCAAGTATATTTTTTTCTCTTTGATTTTTTAAAAATAATTATATGATATTTAAAATCATAAAAACATAATCTTAGAGAGGAGAGGGTATTTAAAAGTCATTCTTCTTGTTTAAAATGTCATACAATTATTTAAAATAATAATAATAAATTATTTGAGTGACCTCTTAAACCTATTTTTAAAAAACTCGTATACTAAAAAGATACATTTTGAAAACGTAGGGACCAAGTTGATCGATTCTTATACACCGTGGAGACTAAAATTGTACATTTTTAAAACTAATAAACCAGACGCACATATTGTTCAAATTACTCTAAAACACAACTTTAATCATTTAAAATGAACTCTTTTTTAATTCAACACTTTTAAATGTAATTTTCATACTATGAAAATATAATTTTAATAGATTAAAAGCATTTTTTTAGTAATTGTTGAAGGAGAAATTTTGGCCATTCACAAGTCGTCGTGTCATCACAGCGAAAGCCCAAGTCCTTCGTGAAAATTATAAACTGGATCGGGCCAAGTAATTAACATTGTTCGAGTATAAAGTCTAACATAATTCAAGCCCATTGTGAATTTTTGAGCCAAAGAAAATATAGGGCCCAAGCCTAAAAGTAATTAGGCCCAAGCCCATTTAAGACCCATGGGGAACCTCTATAAATAGATGTTTTACGAAGTGCCGACTCTCCAAAGATTTCAAGACTCTAAAATTGTGGTCGACCTCAAGATTACAACAAGCTCTAAAAATATGAAGAACACAACTCTTTAAAACAAAATACTAAAGCTCTAAAGAATTATTCTTCAAAACAAAAGACTAAAGCTCTAAAGAGTATAACTCTTCTAAAGATCTAAAGACTACAGCTCGAAATGAAGTTAGAAATTCCAATGGTCGATCCAACCAAATCAACAAGCCAGAGAACGATCCAAGTCGATCAACTAGCCAAAGGTCGATCATCCAAGAAAATCAACAAGCTTAACAGTTGATCATTCAAGAAGATCGACAAGCTAAACGATCATCCAAAAAAATCAACAAGTTCAACAGTTGATCATTCAAGAAGATCAACAAGCTAAACGTTTAATCATCCAAGAAGATCAACAGGCTCAAAGGTTGATCATCCAAGAAGACCATCAAACTCAAGGATTAAAGTTTACTATTTGAAAAATAATCAAATTATCAAATATTAGAGACCGTACTCACAACACTTAAATCAATACAAATATAAAGTTAAAATTCCGTGAATTAAATTTCTTTGAAAATCTCGTCGAAAAGTAATTTTAATCAATTCATAATCACTTTCAAACATGCCGTTAATGACTAAAAAGTATGTGGTTCGAATCCTCATCCTCAATTATACTAACAAATATCCAATTTGATGATGATTTCATTTTTTATTTAGTTTTTAGAAACTCGTGCTTATTTCCTTATTGTGATTACACCTATCTAAAAAAATACTTAAATCCTTCGTCAAATTATAAAAACAAAGACAATGTGTAACACTAGGTATCAATAGTTTATCAACATTCAATTAGAACTGTTACCAACAAGACATATTGAATCATTATAAGTTGTCGACAATGTATTGGAAGAATAATACTTTAATACAAATGAATGTGTATTCAAATTAAGTCTAGGGTTCAAATATGAAATATATAAGACATATTACTAATATTAGGGACAAAATTAAAATAATAAAAATAATAAAACAAACTTTAATATTTTTTTTTATATTTTTGAAATTCTTTGCTAAATGTATTGAAAAAAAAAAAAAAAACCATGGCCTAAGTTTATAATTTAAGAATGCTTTATTTATTATATATATTCTTCCAACTACCCCATCATTATTCATAATACTAGGACGGAATAGGAAAAATGGTAAACAACAATATGCATATAGACCAAACTTCGCGACCAACTAACATTATAATAATATATGTGCTTTTAAAAATATATAAGATCAGAATTTATGGATTATCCTATTAGGAGTCCCTGGATTTGGATATGGACATTTGTCACACATTCAAAATTTTCATAATATAATTCTGAACATTAGAGAAAATAATACCAAAAGAGATAGATTACAAAGAACAAAATAATTCTTTAACTTTTTTTTTAATTTAATTTAATTTTTAATTTTTAATCATCTTCTTCCCCATTTAGACAGCTAAACACAGTTTCATAATGGCGAGGAGACTTTCGATTTTGACTTTCCACTACGTTTATCAATTAATTATATATATTTTTCCCATTTTGTTCTATGTAAGATTCGAAAGGTCCAGAAGGAATTGGCAAAGTGAATGAAATTCATTTTCCTTAACTAACACATCACTCATTTGACTTCCACATCTTTCTTCTTTCGCCATTCTTACTGTTTTTGGCTCTTAAGCAGCTCGATTTGGCCATATTTTTCTATCTCGCGCCTGAGAAAAGAATTCGAGCACGAGATCTCTTGGGTTTTGTTAGAAATCATTTGGGTAATTCATTAACTCGTTTTCCTGTCAATTAATGGTTGATGAACCAATCCCTGTTCGGAATAAGGATATTTTTGAAGTTTTTGTTTAAATTTGATGTTTCTGGATATGGTGGAATGCTTTTTCCGTCCTGGTATGTTCATTTTTAGTTCGGGTTTTTTCTTATGGAAGCCAAATTCCCGGATTCGAACCATCGCTTTGGTGAAAATACAACAGGATTTGTATGTTTTTTTTGATGTTTTATGTTTTTTAGATATTTGGAAATGGATCCGATATGGACTTTGTTTATTGATTTACAATTTCTCATCGCTATATATTTTTCTGGGTTGGACTGGTTTATGAGAAAAGTACATATATATTTTTTTTTATTGTCTTTCTATATTTTTCTACCTGGTTGCTTGAGTTGAATCAGCCATTTGAGTTCTTATATGGAATTGTAAATATTTAACCGTTGTTTGCCATTGCCAATCCCAGCTTATAATTATAATTGGCGTTTTTATCCATCTTGTTAATTGTGTTTCCTTGCACCTGTGACCAACATTATGAGTATCTCGTTTCATTTTTCAATCTCATTCCTCATATGGTTAATGGTTCATCAAAATGGGTAGAATCTCGTTCAAGATTTAGTATGAATCATACTTTACAAGCATTCCATTAGATTCATATGGACTATATTTCTGGATGAGAAGAGAGTAAAGATGATGAAGAAGTGTTATTCGAACTTTTTTCAATTGGGTACTAGAAACCTGTCTATTTTTGTGTTCTGAACCTTTGGTTTTTCCCTATCTTTTAAAATTTTCCAAATTCATTTGGAAATACATTTCGCCCTCTCACTCTATGATTTTGATATGACATCAGTTGCAATAATCTCAGGGGAAGTACACGCTTTTCTAAACTGTCTAGTGTACAAGAGCTCAAGTTTTGTAGCAAAAAACATGTCTGTATATTTTCTCTTCAGTCTTTTTATTTGTTGCAGTATTTCCCTTGTCCATCCTTTTGAATTGACGGACATACTCTATATTTGATTCATGGTAATCATACATATTGTGAACGAAAGTTGTATGAATACAGCGTGGAAAGTTTCTGTCTACGGTGTATGGACATCAAATGATGTAGAGTGCTAGACTCTTGGGATGGACAATGTTAGTGCTGATGCAATCAGAAGTGGCCGAAGTGAAGAACTTGAACTTCCAATCTAATGTCGACTACCCATAGCTCTCTACAGGGGCATAATGATAACGGTGTTCATACTGCAAGATCCCAACCAAAAAAAAGGTGATAACTTGAATTAAAATCAATGCAGGTAGTACCAATTGCTTAAAGTAGGCTCTGAGAATTGATTTAGTTCTGGATAGGGTTTTATCTTGTTTTTTTAATTGTCTGAACGAAGTCTCAACTAATCATTTAAGGAGGGGTAAGCAGGGAAATTGGCTGGGTTAATGGCTTAAATAGCAGTTGCACCGTGTATATGATTATCATCATCCTCTAGCAAGGTCTAAACTGATACAATTATTTCTGTAGGCATACCTTTGAAAGATCTCTTGGTTCTAATAATCTGAAAAGAGGTGTGGATGCCAATTATCATCAAGATAAAGAAGATATGGTATGGGCTTCGTTGTACAATTTGCTCAGAATTTAATTTTAAGCCATCTGCAGCATCTTAGAGTACTTAAAGTTGTACGTAGGAACTGTCTTCACATGTAAGAGCACAGGAAGGGGAGATTCAACTTCTTCGTCAACAAATTTCAGTTGCCTGTTTGAAGGTATAAAATGCTTAGATGACTCTGGGTTCATGTGAAATTGGTTGTTGCTGTATACTTTTTCCAACATCTGTTATACCTTACATAAGAAGTCTTTGTGGTGATAGGAATTACGACTATTGAATGAGAAATATGCACTGGAGAGGAAATTTTCAGATATAAGAATGGTTTGTCTTTGTTCTTGGATATAACTGTATTGGCTACTATTTTCACTTTTCTCCTCATTCAGTGGCTTCTTCGCATTATGATTTGGATAACATAATTATTTTTCTCATTGTGTAACAGGCAGTTGATGAGAAGCAAGCTGAAGCCATTACTTCTGCCTTCAATGAGTTGGGATATAGAAAAGGGGATCTTGAAGTGAACTTAAAATTGATTAGTGAATTGAAGGTTTGTGATAGTTTCTTTCCCAGGTCATTTCCATCTAATACCTTGTATGGGACTTGTCTGCTTATTGTAATCAGTCTCTCCCTAGTTTTGGGCGTATGAATTAAAGAGGGAAAATATGAAAATGTTATCCCAAGCCCAAAACTCATGGAGATTACCTAAAAAGAAGAAAAAAGAAAAAGCTTCTAGTTGGTATTCATCAGAAAGGAGAGCGATGAAAAATATGTTTCGACAACTATCTGAAGCAAAAACAGAAAAAAAATGTTGACAGAATTGGAAGTTAATATCTGCTTATGTTGATAATGCTGAATGGTTTTGTGCTCGTTCTCCAATAGGCTGTGGATGATGAAAGATATCACTACATGTCATCATTGCTTGGGCTTTTGGCAGAATATGGCATATGGCCTCATGTCATAAATGCCTCTGTTTTAACCAACAGCGTGAAGGTAAATTCTCTACATATAATGCTCGAGACTATTTTGCACATCTGCAAAATTGCACAAATTCAACTTTGTTGCTGATATCTGGTTATCCTTACTTCAAAGGAATCCTGAAATTAAATTTGGTTGAAATCTTGAAGCGGAATGCATGAAATTGATTTGCCTACTTAACCTGTCTTTAGACCTAATTACACTATTACAGAATGCTCTTTAGTCGAACTTAGTATTTTCTAGCATGCTAGTAGTTATAACGTGGATTTGCTCATTGGCCAATTTGATGGGTTAGTTTTTGATACATGTTGCAACATTTTTTTATACTTGCTGATTAAAAGCTTTTTTTTTTTTTTTTTTTTTTTTTTTTT
>QLSR01000271.1:942258-954998 GCA_031780015.1 Citrullus colocynthis
TTTTTTTTTTTTTTTTTTTTTTTTTTTTTTTTTTTTTTTTTTTTTTTTTTAGATTTTATATATTTTACTCCATTATTTATCTTGTGATCTTTTTACTGGTGTCTTAACAAAAATTGTAAATAGAAGGAATGAAAATAATAGCTATAATATTTTTTTTCCTAGTGTTAAGGTTTATGTTCCTTGATAAGCAAAGCACAATTCCTCTTTTTGTTTGTGTAATATCTTTATATATTATGTCATTGGCCTCTTTGGTTCATTGCTTGATTGAGTGGGGACCTAAAGCATGGTGGATAAAATTGGTCCCATTATTGGATTTTTTGACAGTGACTTTTGAGATTTAAAATGAGAAATATAAAATTAAATTAAGCAAAGTATATAGGATGGTTGTTAAAGTTTGGTATGAGTGCTACTTATGAACTTTAAAACTCAGTCTATAGGTTTCGAGAACTTATATGTTTTATTTTCTTGGTCATATGCTATTTTTCTATGCCATAGTCAATAAAATAATATTTATTTATGTCTTCCTTTTTTTATCCTCGTGATAGAAATTAAGTTGTTCATTATGTTATCTCTTTAGTTTTTCTGATACTTTTGTTTTTTCCGATTCGGAAGATTGTAGAAAAAGTTGGGTTGCTAATTTTTCTAGCTGGGTGTAGGGATTGTCCTCTTGATTTGGGGCTTTTATGAAGTTTGCTTCTTTAAAAAAATATATGTATTTATATATTATGTTAAGAAAAATTATTATAAATAGAAAAAATATCAAACTATTTATAAATATAGAAAAATTTTACTGTCTATCAGTGATAGACCGTGATAGACTTCTATCACTTGAGTGATAGACCACGATAGACTTCTATCACTCAAGCAATAGAAGTTTATTGCGATCTATCACTAATAGACAATAAAAGTTTTCTATCTTTATAAATAGTTAAGTGCATTTTGCTATATTTGAAAACAACCCTTATGTTAAAATTATTATAGTTGAAATTATTGGAACTAATTAGATTAATTCTTTAATAAATAACATTTTAGGTTGTTAAATTATAGGGTAATTGTAATGGATAACACTTTTAGGATTAATGATTAAGTCTATAGCAACATATTTAGAGAATTGTAAATATAACAAAATCTATAAGTGATAGACTCATATATAGTAGTCTATCATTGATAGACTTTGAGAGTTGAACTTAAATTTTGCTATATTTACAAATTCTTTTGTATTGTGCTATATTTGCTAATACTTTAAAATTGATTAATATATTTGCAACTGCCACTTTTATGTATTTCTATCCGTGAGGACAATAGGCGACCTAATTAGGGCCTTTGAACTTTGAATTAGAGGTGTGGCTCGCTCCTGTTGACTTGAGGGGATTGTTGGAAATCCTAGAGTTAATCTATAAATACATGGTTATGGTCCCCAACATACTATGTTCCTCTAGTCTCATATTTTCCGCCTAACAATGAGAGTGAAGGAGTTAGGGACACACGCGCAGAAGCAATTCCAATCTAAAGCACTCTAACTACATCAATTTTAAGAATTAAACATGTTTGTTCTGAAAATCGAAAAACATAGTTTTGATACATACTTGTTGTAGCTCATAATTGAAGTAATTTGTTTGTTGTAGCTCAAAATTGAAGCGATTTGCTTGAAGATTTTGATCACAAACACTTCGTGGACCACCACAAGAATCTTTCTTATTATTCTCTGGCCTTATAACAGATTGTGGGATCCAAATTGAGATGAATTTGGAGCAAGCTTGAAGGCAATTGAGAGTTTTGGAGAGTTTGAGAATTAGTGAAAATTTTTAGCAAAATCCACTAGTTCATTCACTACTTTCAAGTTAATCATCCTCTATTTAAAGAAGAAAACATGCAAATCTGATTTGCCATGAATCGGCACCAATTTGGTGATTAACAATATGGATTAAGAGGTGTTTGAGGGAGGGTTAAGTGTGCTTCGAAAACACACACCTCTAACTTCATGCAAAATTGAAAAAAACAAATTCAAAATGAATTTCTAAAATTCATTTTATAAATGTATTTCTTTTTTAATTTCTTTAAAATTAATTTTAAATAAAATTAATTTAATATTGAATATATAATTAATTAAATAATTATATTAAATTGATATTAAATATTAAATTAATAAAATTTCCACTTATCTCGACAATTTTCAATCTAATGGATCTCTATTCATGCGATTAATATTTAAATCATATTTAAATATTTCTTACTCTCCAATTTTGTTTAGTTCATAATTAAAAGAACAAATTGTAAAACTTACTCCCTTAACGAATTTGAACGTTTTAAATTCTCTCATTACACTGTTCTAAGGTTTAGTTCATGAGCTAGCAAGGGGTACCTTATGGACCTACAGATCATGAGTTCCAACGATTCGAAATTAATTGGCTAAACTCTTTAACCTAATTAATTAACCTTCATTAACTACCGAGACATTCCATTATAGCCCAGTAGCTGCACTCTCCTCACTGTAGATGTATTTCTACCCATTGCTATAACCATGATTAGTAAGTCGATTTTTCACAAGTTGTTCGTAATTACATCTAGGTTAAAATTACTATTTTACCCATGTAATTACGAACAATTTGGTTTGTGGTCTAACCACCGAACCTAATCCCTTTTGGAAAAAAGATGGTGGGGCCCCTTATCTAAGACTCAGAGTCAGAACAACTTCTCTACTAACCCTGAATTAGGTAGAAGTGAATTCCATCTCACAAAACTATGTCCCCAACTATCTACATGGTCTTGTTCCTAAAATTGTAGGCTTATTGAGTCGGCAAACTCAGCTCATTACATAGGATGCCCCCACTCTCAGTCTTTACATGAACGATATAAGATCACTTCGTCGGTATCAAATATAAAATGAGTCGCATCTATAGTATCTCCAAGATAAGGTATCCAACTTTTAAGTATAGACCATTTTGGCTACTACTTAAACTTGATCCAATTTTTATGTCTATACATAAAGATCTAGGTATTCAAACTATAGTCATGGGTTCTTAATTTATTGGATTTAGGGTTATATTAAACACAATTTACATATTCAATAACATTTTTACTGAATAAATCTCGACAACAACTTTATTGAGAATAAATTCAAAGTTTACAAACAACAAGTTTTAGGACATAAAACTCAATGGAGAGTTTTTTATTGACCTGAGTAAGAAAGTGCCAAATAACATAGACTTTTCAACAATAAGGTTATTCTTTCTTGATACAGATATTTATTAATAAGACTTTGGCTTACACCCATGCATAGATTCTTTATCCATCGTAATAGTATAAAATTTATCCTAAACACCTATTTATAAGTAATTATATCATTGAATAACTTTTAACGTTAGAGTATTTATGATGTAATTCTTGGGTTATTTTACTGTTAGTTTTTTGTTTCAACATCTCAGTTGGTAATTCTGTTTTCAACATTTAACATTGTTTTGTTTTTATGTTTTCCCTAAGTTTTATTTTTCACTAAAGGTTATTACTTAGCTGGTTAATGTTTTAAAGCTTAGCCTAAAGTATCAAACGCTGGTTTTGTAAACCTTAAATAGAGATCCCTGGGTTGTAATAAGTATTATTCAGCAATAAAGTCGAGAATTCTTCAAGAAATTGAATTCAGATTCTTCGTTTATACTATACTTTTAAATAACTAGTTCAACATTTTTTCTCCCAAATGTCAAATTGTAAGGTTGTAGGCATTAGGCCATGCTTGGAAGTTTAGAGATATCATTTTCCTAACGGCTAAACCATCAATATCAAATACAACGACATATGTAATTGTTAAAAGCAACCATTGATTTATTACGTAGAGTCCGAAATATTAAAATTTAGTTCAAAATACTTATGTTATAGAGATGTTTTCAAAATACACAGATAGATGTTTATCTAAATCTGTCTAACACAAATAAAAGTAAAATTTTACTATGTAAATAGTTTTATTTATTTATTTATAATAATTTTTCTATGTCATATGATATTAAAATACAAAGAGAAAAAGAGGAATAAATATATTAGTCCTTATCATACCATTATATATTTATATAACAAAAAATCTTGGTAGAAAATTTAACTTCCACATATTACAAAAAGCACACTATTTCTGGAAGTCTCCTATCCTTCAACCACCAAGCCAATAAACACTAGCCACGTCAAGTACTCACGTGATTACACGTGATCACTTACATCCAAAATATAAACTTCGGTAAGAAGATTGTTTTTTCTTTTTTCTATTTTAATTCCCACATTTTAGAATTTGTCCTATTGTAGTTCACGTATTTTTAATAAATTTTACATTTAATTCTTTAAAATTAATTTTTATCAAAATTAATTAAAGAATAATAACAATTTTTAAACAAGAAAATACACTATCTAGTGAGAATTATTTGAAGTTTATTGAAAGTATAGAAACTAAAATTAAACAATTGAAATTGAACAGATTTTAAAAGGTAGAGAATAAAATAATATTTTATTTTTATTTTTATTTTTATTTTTATTCTGTTAAATAAAATAGAAGAAACCTACAATGAAGCTTGACAAAATTGTTTATATTATTAATAAAAAGTTATCATTAGTATAATACGATGAGGTGAGGTTATCTTTGTTTAATTGAGCACTTTTTATTATTATTAATTTACTGTGTGATTGAGATTTAGAGAGAGAATCAAGGTCACACAAATCTATAATATGATTTGTCAATAATTGAAGTTTAAAAAATTGAAAATACTGTCTTATATGATGTTTCTAATATAAAATTGGTTCTCAATAAATGGGCTCAATGTGGAAGGATCATATATTATAATCACGTGTGACGAAATTAATTTGAAGATATCACAATCAGATATAAAATATGTCATATAGACAATACAAAACGGAAAAAAGAAAGAAAAAATCTATGAAATTTATTATTAACAGCTCACTATTATTCAAATTAAAAAAATGATCAATATTTATGCATTAACCAAATTTCCATTATTCAACTCTTTATAACTAAAAGGACCATTCATCTAACTCGTTGATGAGCTTTTTTAATCATACATGTATAAATATATTTATAAGGAAAAATTTATGCTTATAATCTCATATGTGATGTACATATTAATCAAGAGAGATGAGCTACAAATAGCATGAAATTGATGGAAAAAGAAAATTGTGGTTCCAAGGGGTTGTCTTACCTAAATTCACCAACTTTTATTTCTTAGAGTTCACTTAGCTTTCATCAAACCCACACCCACACCCACACTCATCTTCTTCCATTTGTCAATGGAAAACTTGATATCAAAACCTAAAGTCTCACACAAGGAATTTAGACAAGCCTAATATTGACACCATTTCTTTGTTGAAGACATGTTTCTGAAGGAGAAGGAGTTGAAAAGAGAAAAGTAAAAAGAAAGGACAAGAATTAAGAAAAAAGAAAAAGTAGAGAAAGAGAGAGAGGATAAGTGATATAACAATTTCCTACCTCCTCCCACTTTCCTTCCCTTTGCATCCAAGTCCCCAATTTTGCTTTCTTTTTCTTCTGCCCTCCACCTTCAATCAAACTCTCTCTCTCTTTCTCTTTCTCTATCTATACCACATAAACACATGAAAAAAGAGAAAATAGGGGTACCTGCAAGATCCACAAGTGGCACAGGAAAATGGGTTCTGTAGGAAACTCAAATCAATGGCAGCCATATGCTTACAAAGACTGTTCTTTAGAGATTTGCAGCATATATTGCCCTCAATGGTGTTACATCATTTTTCCACCGCCTCCACCTTTTGGCTATGGCAGCAATGGAGATTCTGGCACTGATTTCTCTCCTCTCATCATCGCCATCATTGGTATCTTGGCTAGCGCTTTCATTTTGGTAAGTTACTACACCATCATCTCCAAGTATTGCAGGAACAGAGGTTCCACCTCCAACGCCGCTATGGAAATGGAGGATGAAGAAAATCTTTCCCAAATCCACCATGAAAACCAGCTCCAAGCTCCTCCTCCTCCTCCAGGCTTGGATGAGGCTCTTATCAAGTCCATCACAGTCTGCAAATACAAAAGAGGAGATGGGTTAGTTGAAGGCACTGATTGCTCAGTTTGCCTGAGTGAGTTTCAAGAAAATGAGAGCTTAAGACTGCTCCCAAAGTGTAGCCATGCCTTTCATCTTCCTTGCATTGACACATGGCTTAAATCTCACTCAACTTGCCCTCTTTGCCGCTCCAACATTTCACCAACAAATCTTTTCCCAACCCCAACTCAAGAAATTCAGACAACACAACATTTAGTTTCATCTTCTTTTCAGTATCAGCATCAACACAGAACCAATGACACAGTAGTTGTCGTAGTGGTTCAAGATATGCAGGATTTAACAGAAGTGAGGCAAGAAACTGCTGATTCTAGGCTTGAAAATGATGATGCTTACAAGAATCAAAGGCAAGGTTTTGCATCAGATAGTCAAAATTCAGAGGCAAGATACAGACTGAATCAAGTTAGACAGGAATATGATGTTGTGGATGGTGTCGTTCAGCCATTTAGAAGGTCAGTTTCCTTGAATTCTTTATCATGGCAAGGGCAGGTTTCTGTTGCTGATATATTGAGAGTCAGTCAAGATAGTGAGGAAGAGTTAGAGGAAAATGAGTTACAGCAAATGGGGATTGGATCTTCAAAAGTATTTGTTCAAGAGCATTCCAATTCCGATCACAAAACAGGGGTTTCCAACTTGGGAATGAATAGATCTATTTCAACTGGGAAACTGGGTTTTACAAACTATGGGAAAGGAAAGAGTTGCATCATTCCCAGTTGAAAGTAGATTTACAAACTGTACAAAATTTGAAAAATTTTCACTCTTACTTCTGTAATATATTGGTGAAATCAAAGAAGAAACCCAGATTCATACCAGATTAGCAAACTAGATGGACTTAATTTGAATGTACATTTTACAATTTACAAGCCTCTTCAGAGATGTTACTCATGCATCATATTCTGTCAAAGCTTTATTAAAGAATTTTTTTCTTTCTTTCTTTTTGGGATTTTGCTGAGGGTAATTGATCAGAATTGTCTGACCTATTGAATTTCTAAAAGTTTTAAACTCAAGGCAGTGTGCTTTTGAAGCCTAAGAATTGTCCCAATGATTAGCACTTTTCTACTGTCTATTATGCTCTTTCACTTCGTTGCCTTATGCAGAGTAGTCAGAATCTATGTAGGGCTACCCAATTCACTTTGCATAATGTAAGGGGAAAGTATTCTTAAACTTAAATTTCAATATTTAAATTTCAAATTTTCTCTTATACTATTCTTCCATGTGAAGTTTTGAGCTTTTAAATCAAAACTTGTCTCAACAAAAGTACTGATGTCGGATAACGACAATAAAAGAAAAAACAATCTAAAATCAGACAAAGTTCAAGGACCATATCTATAAAATAAGGGGGAAGAAGTGCACAAATTAATAAAGTACAGAAGAATTAGAAATACTGGCAAACTATACTGCCTAAATCTCAACCTCCATTTCTGAGGTTGAGGTTGATGCTTCATCATATGGGTTTGCTCTTGATTAAACCTTTTCAACTATAATTAGCAAGAAAAATGGCTTCAAGTTAGGTGCAGACCTCTTTGACAAATAGCAGAGTTTCCCATCATCTTCATGTTTGGAGAATGAAAATGTTGACCTATAATTCAGATTTTGCTTTGAAGCCGAGAGAGAGAGAGAGAGAGAGAGAGAGAGAGGAGTCATACCTTGATTGGCTAAACTGGCATTCTGAATGCTACATCTCAACTTTGAAAAAGATTTTGGGAACTTTGAAGAAAATGGACCACTAGATATCCTTCCATCACTGTCACAAGAATTCTGGTCCATGCTTGAATATTTATTGATTGTTGAGATACTAATAGAGGTAAAATGCAAAATAATAACTCCATGTCTAAGCACCTTTTCCTTTTATCATTCTGCTTCTCTTTTTTTCATTGAACTAACCAATAAGATAAAGGCACTTAGTTATTATCACTGGGGTATCTCAATTAAGTGCTCCATGAAGCATCATTCTTATTTTATAAAAAATCATAAATTTTTTTTTTTTTTTGGTTGACAATTGAATTATGCATGTTGTAAAGTCAATGTTACATGATGTAGAAAAGCAAGGTTGTAAAGGAACAGTTACCTTGGGGAAAATTGATGCCCACAAACTTGGAGATTTATTCACTAAATTAGATCAGTTAAATCACAAATGCAGAAACATGAAATCAAATAATTACAGATGAGTTTATAGGATGATCAGTTGTCTGTTAGTCAAGCCCATAGTTATGGATGAACCTTTTTCTTTTTAACTTGGCAATTGCAGTTGTTCATCTTATTTATGCAACCAAACTTTCTTTTCATTTCTCTCCACATGCTTGTCTTCTCTTTTTTCACCATGTGGATGCAGCCTTCCTCAATCTCTTTCCTCATCATATGACACTCTTTCTCCGGCTCCATCACCTTGCTGCTCATTTTCTTCATTTCATTTTTTTCTACTCCTTCACCCAAGGCCAACTCTCCTTCATCATTTTCAACCTCATCCTGTGTCAATTTGATGTCTGAACGCTGCATGTCCTTCATGATCGCATCGCGTAGCTGTAATTGCACCAAAAATAGCACTTGGACCACGATTCTTAATGGCAATCGCTGGTTCTTGGCTGCATGTTCACAAGCTTCTGCCGACATCCTATGATAGTCCAGCCCTCTGCACACTTCTTCTCTCTCAGATTCTGTCAGGAAGCTATGCTTGTCCAGGAATATATCAATAGCCCTGTATATTCCATCAGAGCTCCTATCAGTTCCCATTGATGCTGCATTTGACAATTCAACTAATGAAACAAATGTACTTATCTCCAAATCTCTGTCGCTGGAAACCTCAAACAAGAATTCCTCAATGAGTTTCGCCACAGCAATTAATCCTTCGATACTAGAACTATAATCTCTATAGAAGTGCTTTACAATCCGCTTCACACACTCGACATCGTAATGCATTTCCTTAGCATAGCCTCGAGAAGGTATTAAAAGGTCACTTGCTGTAGCTTGATCAAGCTGCTTCCCTATCCTCGACTCAAGACCATTTCTACAACCAGCATTAGCTTCCAAACGAATGGCGAACCGGAGCATTTCAAACAATATCGTGCAAGGAAATAGTCCCTTCTGATGAGGCATTAGCCTCTCCACTGCTTCTATGACTTCCCTTTGACGGTTTGTTTTACATACCGACATTTTTTCATCTCCTCTAGCACTGCAAAGTACCCATTTCTTAGCATACTTCAAAAGAGATGCAGCTACATATCTCGGCGGGACAGCATGCTGGTTCATAGAATGAATGGTCGGTTCATACAATGAAAGAGGCAGAATAGTCAGATCCTCCGACTGCAAGTCAGAAACAAAGAGTTTTCTTCTGGCACTGGGCCTGTGATGAAACACATCATCCTCACTGAGTTCCTCGTTTATGAAATTCACAATCGGTTCACCAAGGAGATACGGATCATTCACTGCCTTACCGACCAAGGACTCGATGCATTCATCAACAAGGCCTGTATCCACTGCCTGTTGCATGATATCTTCTGTTGTAAGAAAAGCCTTAATGGTTTCATTCCAGCTAGGGAGGATTTTCTGTTCAAAGAAGGTAACTGCTTTGCTCAACAGATTATTTGGGCTGTGACTTTCAGTCATCCCCAGATAGAAAGCAAGACAAGCTAAAGGAAGCACATTCTCACATGACATTTTTAGTTTATACCCATAGCAGAACCTTGCAACAAGTTCAAATGTATTGGGATGAGCTGGTATGCTCCTGAGGAACTCATGGATACTGTCCTCAGATTGTTCATTCAGTAACTCCGCTATCTTGCCCGACTTTTCTACTATAATATCCTACAGAAAAAAACAATAAAGATAACCCAAAAAAAAAAAATCACAAAACAAATATGTAACTGAATCCAGAATCCCACATTCTCACCCTTTCCAAAGTGAAGGGCACCCCGCTGACATGAAACTGCATATCAATTCTAGATTTAGGCTTAGGCAACCTGCAAACCAGAATGTAGATGAGAAACCGTTTCGAAACAACCATGACATGGAAAAGGATAAGGTTAGCTAAAAATGCATGAAAATAAAAGAAATATTTACCAATAGGAGGCATCCTTGTCTTGTTTATCTACCATGTTTCGAATGTTCTTCTGTATAATCTACAAAATCCGCCCAAAAAGGAGGAGTTAGTTCTTAAATTCCTTTTTCTTTCTAGTTTCAAATAATCAGAATTTTGTAGTTCTCTCTCAGATCATTACAGGCAGGGATTTCCCAAAGTTGCAATCGTCGTTTTTGCTAAGGTCTCAATTGAAAGAACGCTGCTAGAAATATACTGTAGTGACTCTAACGCATCAACATTTTGAGATATAATGGAGTTTAATTCAATCACGATTACGAATAAAATAGGTAGCTAAATCAAAGGCTAAACAGCAGCATAAAAACACAAAAAGTGAAGTGTAAGAGCGATCAAAATGCAGAGAATTACAGCCATTACCGAACTGATTCTTCTTCCGATACAATAAATTGCATAAAGAACTGATAAGAACCACATCGAGAACTAAATTGCTTCCATGGAAGGGAAATGTGGACTTAATTGAAAGAAAACTTACAAAATCAAATGTGGGTATCTGAAATCTTCATGTTATTTGGACTTGGTCATGTAGAAAGAGAGAGAACAGAGTACAGAACTTGAATTTTTCAACGAAAGAAAGCAAAAAAAATATGGAAGAAGGAAGAGAGAGTATGGGAATGGAGGAAGTGAAATGTAGCGGTAACTATCCAAAACTAGTGGGATTCTGTTACATGAATTAACATGAATTTATTTGTTTATTTTCAAATTTTAAACATTTTTCTATTCAACATTTGAGTTTGATTTTCTTTTTTCTTTTTTCTTTTTCAATTATTCATTTGTACCCTGCTTTCGTATCAATCAAAATTTGATCTAATTATCGTTTTTATCTAAACTTGAACTTTTGTAAGTATTTTAATTTATAATTTTTTTTGAATTTTATTTGACTAATGTCATGGAACTTAATTTGAGTTCTCCTAAATTTTTGTAAGTTCGTCAATTTAAACTCTTCATTATAATTACTTTTAAAAACCGTTTATACATTAATTTTTAATTCACTATTAGAGTAAATGTATGAATGATTCTCAAAGAAAATTATGATAAAAAATGTAAATTAATTTATTTATGAAAGTTATAGGGTTTAATTAATATAATTATAAGTTTCACACGAGATTTTCAAGCCTAATGTAATTTATGGTATACATTGTTACATTTGCAAAAATTCAAGATTCATATTGATGCAATTATTAGTTCGTGGATTTAAATTGATACAAATCTTGAAGTTCAGGGTCTAATTTGATATTTTATGTCTTTGTTTTTTAATTTTTATTTTTTAAGTTCAAGAGGAATCATATGTATATTATTTTATTATTTTGTAGTAAAATATGTAATTGTTTCAAACAAAACCATCTTTTAGTACCACAATTGTGGATGGGAGATCAAACCTTGACCAATACAAGCCGCCTACTTTGACAATACAACCATCTTTTGTATTTTATTAAAACAAATGGCTCTTTTCCAAAATAGAAAATGAACAAAAATATTTATAAATATAACAAAAGATAAATAGTGTATTTTGTTATTAGTTGTAAATATATTATGCAATTTTGATATTAAATAATTTCCCTAAAACAAAAACATTTTATAAATATAGCTAACCTTTTGTATTTTATTAAAACAAAAAGGTTTTATATAGAGTATCAATAACTATTGAAAATGTGATGCAATCATTTCTCTTTAGCTTGAAAATGTTGTTGTCTTTATTTGACTCTCAGACTCTACCGCATAGTTAGATTGATTAAACTTAAAGGAAAAGAGAAGTGTTGTTGGATTTTATGGGTTTTGACGACAATCTGCCATTTTTCTTTTAAATATTTTTTTTAATGTAACTTTGAATGTAAGAGCGAGACAAAGACAGGGACAGAGCGAGGGCGAGAGTGAGAGAGGGAGCGTGATAAAGATAAAAGTGATCATGGAAGTCATAGCTAGAGCGAGAGCAAGTTTGGAAAATCTCCATCGAAGTTTGGTCGTGTTGAACTTACTCGGAAGGGAACTTTACGGGAAAAGTGACAGAGAGCTCACTTCCCGGTAAGTTCAATGCGACCAAATTTCAATGGAATTTTTCCAAACTCGCTTTTGCTTTCACTCTAGCACTGACTTCCACAATCACTCTTATCTCTCTCACTCTCTCTATCGCTCTTGCTCTCGCTCTCGCTTTTGCTCCCGCTTTGTCTAGCTTACTGGTAAATTTGAACTTATCGGGAATGAATTGAGTTATCCGTTACTTTTTCCATAAATAATTGATCGAAACTTTACGAGAAAATTGACATATAAGTCCCTTCCCGATAAGTTCCCCGCTACCAAACTTCGACGGGACTTTTCCAAACTTGCTCCTGCTCTAGCTCTGGTTTCCACAATCACTATTTATCTCCTTGCTCTCGCTCTGTTTAGCTTTATGGTAAGTTTGACGGACATTTAATATATATATATATATATATATATATATATATATATATATATATATATATATATATATATATATATAATGTTGTCAAAGCCAAGAAAACCAACGACACTTCACTTTTCGGTGCGGCAGACTCTAACATTCAAATAAAGACAAAAAAAAAAAAAAAAAAAAA
>QLSR01000271.1:955026-971339 GCA_031780015.1 Citrullus colocynthis
AAAAAAAAAAAAAAAAAAAAAAAAAAAAAAACTACATATTTTCCTTTTTTTTTTTAAGTACTATTTTCACCTAAAATTTTTCTAAAAGTGCCTCCATCTAATAGACCCATTGATAAATGTGTGTCAAAATTAACATACATATATATTTTGAGAGATAGAAATCTAAATCTAAATACATTTTTCATAAATAGGTGATTTATGCTGACTATGTATTTTGTTTTAAAATAATTTTGGTCACTATATTATAATCTTCAACAGTCTAAATTTAATCTTTGTACTTTTAGTAAATTTTAAATCCAGTCAATCAGAACTAATCTCAAGGTAAATATATTTCTAAATTCTATAAAGATGATGTCGATGGAAACTGTTTTTTTTTTTTTTATTGAAAAAATCAACCAAAACACAAATGATAAGACTAAATTTGAACATTGAAAAATATGTGGAGTAAAATATAATGAACTCAAAAAATATATTTCAAAGGTAGTTGCAAACATAACAATCAAACTCAAAATATTATCATATATAATACAATGAAAAAAATTTGTCAAAAATTTAAATCTAACTCTTCTCATAGTAATTAACTATATCGCTTGTAATCAACGATAAAATCTATTATCATGGATAAATTTTGCTATATTTTCAAAAATGTTTCTATACACTTAATTATTAATCCTTAAATACTAACCATTACAATTAACCAATATTTTATTTTTAACCATTATTTTATTTTTGTGGGGTTCCTTTATCGGGCCTGTTTTATGGGCCAGGACTTCGACGAAGCCCAACAAACCAAACCTCAAAGAATGGGCTTAAAGCCCAATTACAGAAAAAGTTGGGCCGGAGACGTACCACATGATTCGGTGGGGCTATATAATCAGCCGGAGAAACCCTAGGGCTTTCCCGCTTGGCCGTTCAGTCTCTGCACCAGCGTCTCTCTAGAGGTGTCATCGTCGCTTCAAAGCCTCAACAATGGTACACATCCTCTCTTCCGCTTTTCCCGTTCTTCTTTACTTCTTCATTTTCTGAAGTCTTGAAGGCGAGAAAAGTTGTCTGCAGTCTGTAGGATTTAATTTCTGAGAGATTAATGAACTAGAATCGAAAACCCGAGGCTCATTCTTCTGTTAAATGAAGCACTGGATAGGAAAATAAGTCACTAGTTTGTTTTATGGTAGCGGATTATCGATTTGATTTCATGGGTCTCTCGTAGTTCCAGATTAGTTTAAAGTAGAGAAGTGGTTTAAGCAATTTGCGGTTCTAAATTTTCATTAATTTGTCAAATCTTCACCATTGATTTAGTTTCAGCACTCTTTGTGGAGAGAATAGATTAGAATTTTGGAAATCCTCTTGAGCGAGGCTTTATGTCCTATCTTATCTTTATTACACGTGTCCTGGAGCGATTATTAGTTTTCTCTAACTTGTGTCTGTTTTTCGATTTCCTGTATAATCCCAGACGAAAAGAACCAAGAAGGCTGGCATTGTCGGCAAATACGGTATGTACTACCGTCTTATGTTATTATTTATAGTAAAATAGAATTTTGTACTCCCTATAGTAGATCAACGACTGGAAGTGGAAATCTGGATTTAATGGGATCCTTGTGTGACGGTTTCTCAATTAGTGAGGTCTTCGACCACATTCAAAGATGGTTTGATTGGTTCTGCTATAATTTTTTAAAGTAATTGGTAGATTTTCAAGAGTCTCCTATTCCTCTATCCTCTAACGTGCTTGCTCCACTTTCCGTGTGGAGGCTTACTATACACTTTTGCATACATTAGGCTGAGTATTTATGTTTGCAATTGGTTTATCGTGTCTTTTACAACAGGTACCAGATATGGTGCTAGTTTGAGGAAGCAGATTAAGAAGATGGAAGTCAGCCAGCACAGCAAATACTTCTGCGAGTTCTGCGGAAAGGTAAGTTTCTTTTTTAACTTATAATTCACTGCTATTGGGTCGGTACAAGTCCTTCCTTGTTGAACGAAGGAATTACTTGATTTTGGTGGTAAATGGATAGGATTCAGTAACATGGGATATGGATATCAACTAATATGCCTAGAAAATGTAAAACAATTGGGTTGATGGACATTTTCTTTTCTCTTTGTAGAAAATAGAAAATTATTGCTATTAGTATTTATTTTCATATTGATGATATTCTTGTCTTTAATTCTCAAAGCCTTTAGTAAATTGTTGGCATTTCTATGAACTTATGTATGTGAAACAATTGTGATCTACCTACTCAAAATTGAGAAAATATAGGTTATGATGACTTAGTTCTCATGATCTTGTTAAAGTAGTTCTCGAAGCCATGGGTCCATGATCAAAATAAACTATGGGGGAATTAGATTAGGAATTTTATTCTATGATTCTAATTAAGGATTTCTGTTTTAAACCCTTTGTGCAGGAAGGCTGTTGGATTTATATTTTTTAAATGAATGTAGAATTAATTCAGAAGTATATTTTTCCCTTAATAGAGAAGGACAATGTTATTAGTATCTTTATCATATTGGTGATGTTTTTGTCCATTATTCTTGAAATTTATAAATTCTGACATTTCTATTTTATGATGTGAAAATCGACCTTAAACTTAAACCACATAAATTTATGGGATATGTAATGAAAACATCTGGTTGTGGATGATAATTTTACTCTGACTCTAATCAATGATTACTGTTTTGAACCCTCTTACAGTATGCCGTAAAGAGGAAGGCTGTTGGGATATGGGGTTGCAAGGACTGCGGAAAGGTTAAAGCGGGAGGTGCCTACACATTGAAGTGAGTACAGTTGATTCTTGTTTTGCAATTATGTATTTGTGCTTTGAAATTCTGTTCTCAAGGTTCTGATGTTCTTCCTTTGTTTTGTTTTGGGCAGCACTGCAAGTGCGGTGACTGTTAGGAGCACAATTCGAAGGTTGAGGGAGCAGACTGAGAGTTAAGTTAGATTTATATTTCGTTTTCCTTCTGTGTTGAGTTATATTACCGGTTTGATAGTGTAGAGTTCTTGGAAGAAGATTGTTCTGAGCAATTTGACTTCATTTCAAGTTGGGACTCCAGAGCTTTTATTGAACTAGCTCTGCTTTTTTAGCCAGATTATTTGAAAGAAGTATCCTGGATTTTTGGGGCACATCTCTACTTTTTGCCCACCTGCACAATTCTTTCTTGTTTATGTATTTTCATCTTTTGGTATTTGATATCTTATTGCATCTCAGACCATCGTTTTATTTTCAGACATTGAGGATAGTGTCTGATTGGTATTTCAGGTTCGTATTTACGTTTTCGAAAAATTTATTATCCTTATAGTTTGGGGAAAGAATTAGTCCAAAGTTAGGATTTAGCAATGGTAGGACTTTTTTACTGAAGTTTTGTCGAATGGTAAGTATAAATTTTGCAATTTAACCCTGAAGTTCTGATAATACTGGTATACTAACATGATGATTCGGGGTGAAAACTCGGTAACACGACCCAACCTGAACTAGAGTTTGAGTTGAAAATTTTGGTTTTTTTGTCTTCTTTCTATTTTAATTTTTGACTGGGTCTTGGGTTATTAGGTTTTTCCGTATGGGTTAATTCGACCTGACTCATGTTTTAATCTAAATGTATGATTGAGAGAGCAATAGACAAATATTAAATAAAGTTATTTTAAATTTATTCAAGATTTGCATCATCATATTGGTTTAAACATCTATTTAAATTGTCAATAAATAAATATATATATATATACAATCATATGTTTTAACTAGTTTTCATTTTAATTATAAAATATATGTATTAGCTAGTTATACTTAAATTCATCTTTAAAAAAAAGTTACCTTTTTTTATTTTAATTACAAAATATATGTTTTAGCCAGTTCTGCTTAAATTGGCTATATTACATAAGTTATCTTTGAGAAAAGTTATTTTTAGTTTGAGTTTTGAAAAATAGGTGGGTATAATCCTCAGTCTTTAAAATGTGTGTTTTTAGACACTAAATACATAGTTATAGATGTGTTTGGTCATTGAGTTCACAAGTTTTTAGTTTCTAAAATTTTTAGGATAAGTTTAAAAGATTCTTTATGAAAATTTGCTTTAATTGTTTTTACAAATTTATTTTTTTAATTTAAAGTGAAATAAAATTACTTGAAAGACATCTTAAACGTGTTTTTAAAAAATTTTTAGAGATATAAGATATATATTTTGAAAATGTCGTTACCAAAAGTACCTAATTTTAAAAATTCAAAGACAAAAAGGTTACATTTTAAAAATTTAGAGGCAAACAGTACATATTCCTCAAAATTTGATCTTATTCATTATAAAATCATATTCTTAAAGCGGTGAATGATGACTACTAGAGTATATTTTATTAAACAAAGAAATGTCAACTACTTGTAAAATGTCAAATGGAGGAACACTAATTTTTATTTTTATTTTTATTTTACTTTAATGCACACAATCCATTTAAGGAAAAAAAATCAAATTACATATATTAAAGGTTAGATTATAAAAATACAATATAGAATCAGTTTCAATTATATCCATACGCTTTTGAGGTTGTATTTTTATTCCTCTACAAACCAATTATTGAAGACTATTGCGATTAAATTCATGGACAAAAAGGTTTTATGTATGCTTAGGTATTGTTTAAGTGAACAAAATTAAACTGTAATTTTAAAGTAACAAAAAAGATAAAAATGAAAGACCAAAAAATCAGAGTTGTGAGATTGAGAGAAAGTAGACGATATATATGGTCAGCAAAAACATCATGTATTTATTTGTTATGTGTGTATTCGGATTCGATCACTTAGTCAACTACATAATTGATGTCTATTAAATCTACTGACAAAAGCATTCAAAACTTTTTTTTGAAACAAACTTTAAATTTATAAGGTTTAAAATAAGACATTTCAAATTTGAAGGATACAATTACAGCCAAACTTGTTCAAAGTATTTTTTATAATTTAAGTTAAATTGAAAATAAGAAATGAAGTTGAGATTAGAAACATCCATGGGAGGGGAGGGACGGGGCTAAGGATGGCTTCCCTATCCCCCATTTTATTTTTCATCCCTACAAAATTCTTTCTTGTAGAAAATTCAAAGAACGGATCTCCCACAAAAAGTTTTTCTTGCATTGATTGATTTGTTTGTTTGTTTTTTTTTTTTTCCTAAAAAGAATTAATTAACTTAAATAATAACTATTTAAAATTTTGATTAAACAGTTAAATTTCTCATAAAATTTTTTGTATTATTTATTTTAAGTGGATAATTTGAATTAAAAAAATTACTCAAATTAAAAATTTATCATCAATCAAATTGTTCATATATAATCTAAATTAAATATTTAATTCAAATATACTATAATTATTTACTAAACAATAAAACTTACAATTTAATATAATATTTATATAAGGTTGTAATCTAATATAACAAAATGAACCAAATATTTTCAAATATAAAAATATTGCACTGTTTATCTACCGCTAAAGCCACTATTGAGAGTAATTATCATTTATATAATAATAATAACTTAAGAATAATTATTATAATAAGATAAGAAAAGACAAAGACAAACGTGACATGCGAGCATAAATGGAGAATCTCTATCCCTATTTATAATATAATAATATAACATAGAAAATGAAAGAGAAAAAAGAGAAGTTGATCACCACCACGCTAAAGCATTTATTTTATCCAAACATTAATCTCAATTAATTTTGCTGAAGTATCAGAGTCGGGGGAGGAATTCTCGGTCTCTGCCTCAGGATGATAGCGACGAAGTTCGCTCGTCGGAATTCAAATTACAGGAAAATTAGGTGATCACACACAAGTTTTTCATTCGGAATCTGCCGGCGTATCAATAAGGAACCGCTTGCAGCACAGACGTCGAGGTTATCAAACTCCGGCCACTGTCAGATTGGATTCGAAGCGGTTGGTTCTTCGAACAAGTTAGTCTTAGAATTCGAGTACATTTTGTTAGGATTAAGCCTTCTCCATTTCTAATTCGTGAATGCGTTCATCAATGCGGACTTGAAACTCCTCGATTTCTTTTGATGTTGATTGCTTGTGTTGATCTTTATGTATCTGTTGGTTTTAATAAAGTGATTTAAAGGAGTGGTTGGGAAAAAAAATTGATTTAGAGTAAGGGGAAAATATTATTTAAGTTTTTTTTTTTCCTTCCTCTCCCTCTCCTTCGTTCACGCCGGCGCCTCTTCCCCTCCACCGGTTTTCTTCTTTCCCTCTTCAGTCACCGCCGCCCGCCAGCACTGCCTGCCGTCGTCTCGCTCGGAGTAGGTCGTCGCTATGGGTCTCCAGTAGCCGTCGGCCAGCAGCCGCGCGTCAGCCCCTTTTCCTCTCGTTTTCGCGACCGGTTGTTGCTTCCGCGTTATAGGCTCTTGTTTTCTCTTGCTAGGGCATAGGGTTTGTTGTCGATGACAATTTTGGAGTATTTGACTACTTATTTATTTATGGATTCATTTTAGTTGTTCATTTTATGTAATTTAAGGCTAAATTTGATTTCGTTTTGGGGACCCATTAAACAATTTTGTTACATTCTTATTTGATTTAAATAAATTATTGAAATTAATTTTTATTCGGCATTATGATAAAATGTCATTGACTAGGTCCCAAATCGTTTTACAAAAATTTGCGGCGTCCTGGGTCGCTACATGGTGGTTTCGAGTCTTTGTCTGGTTGAGTGAGCTAAGAGACTTGGATTGAGATTTATTAGTTGTTCTACAGAATGTATGGCAACATATTGTGTTACTTTTCTTTAATTGCCGATAGGATTTAAGTTTCATGATCGATAACTAAATGAAATGCCTTGCGACGCTCATCTCTGAGTTGTTGAAATGTGTTATCTGTTCACGAGATTGAATGACAAACAAAGGTATCTAATTAATGTTGTTTCTGTCTTCAGGCATCATCAATGGGAAGTAATAATGAAGACAAACTCCGATTTTGCATCGATAGAGGAGGCACATTCACTGATGTATACGCTGAAATTCCTAGCCGTCAAGATGGTAAAGTTATCAAGCTTCTATCTGTTGATCCATCGAATTATGAGGATGCTCCGGTTGAAGGAATTCGGAGGATTCTTGAAGAATATAGCGGCAAAAAAATCCCAAGGACGTCAAAAATACCCACTCAAAACATAGAGTGGATACGGATGGGAACAACTGTGGCAACTAATGCACTTCTGGAGAGAAAAGGAGAAAGGATTGCTCTTTGTGTCACTAGAGGTTTTAGAGATTTGCTTCAGATTGGCAACCAGGCCCGCCCGGATATATTTGATCTAACTGTCTCAAAACCATCAAATCTTTATGAGGATGTCATAGAAGTAGATGAGCGAGTCGAACTTATTCGAGGCAAGGGTGATGGTAATCAAGATTTTTCTACTTCATATGTCAAAGGAGTTTCTGGTGAGCTTATTCGCATTGTGAAGACTCTCAATGAAGAAGCTTTAAAGCCGTTACTGAAGGATCTCCTGCAAAAAGGCATTAGCTGTTTGGCAGTTGTCTTAATGCATTCATACACTTACCCACAACATGAATTGGCTCTGGAGAAATTAGCTCTGAGTATGGGCTTCAAACATGTTTCTTTGTCCTCAGCTTTGACCCCTATGGTTCGAGCTGTTCCACGTGGTCTTACAGCCAGTGTAGATGCATACTTGACTCCAGTCATCAAAGAGTACTTATCTGGATTCATGTCCAAATTTGATGAGAGCAGTGGGAAGGTGAATGTGCTATTTATGCAATCAGATGGAGGACTTGCACCAGAAAATAGATTTTCAGGCCACAAGGCAGTGTTATCTGGTCCAGCTGGTGGAGTTGTCGGTTACTCGCAAACACTTTTCGGGCTTGAGACCAAGAAGCCTCTCATTGGATTCGACATGGGTGGTACATCAACTGATGTTAGCCGCTATGCTGGATGTTATGAACAGGTCCTGGAAACCCAGATTGCCGGTGCAATAATTCAAGCTCCTCAGCTTGATATCAACACTGTGGCAGCTGGTGGTGGCTCAAAATTGAAATTTCAATTTGGAGCTTTCCGCGTGGGACCCGAATCAGTGGGTGCACACCCTGGTCCAGTTTGTTACAGAAAAGGAGGTGAGCTAGCTGTTACTGATGCAAATCTGGTTTTAGGGTTTGTTATCCCTGATTTCTTTCCATCCATCTTTGGTCCCAACGAGGATCAGCCTCTTGATATTGAAGCCACTAGAGGAGAGTTCGAGAAGCTTGCAACAGAAATTAATTCTTACAGAAAAATCCAGGATCCATCCTCAAAGCCTATGACAATCGAGGAGATTGCTTTGGGCTTTGTAAATGTTGCAAATGAAACTATGTGCCGCCCAATCCGGCAACTGACTGAGATGAAGGGCCATGAGACCAAAAACCATGCTCTTGCTTGTTTCGGAGGTGCTGGACCTCAACATGCATGTGCTATTGCCAGGTTATTAGGTATGAAAGAGATATTTATTCATAGATTTTGTGGGATTTTAAGTGCTTATGGTATGGGACTGGCGGATGTTGTTGAAGAAGAACAGGAGCCATACTCGGCTGTGTATTGTTCTGAGTCTGTCCAGGAGGTCTCTCGAAGAGAGGCAAGTTTACTAAAGCAAGTAAATTATAAGCTGCAGGGCCAAGGATTTAGAGAGGGAAGTATTAAAACTGAAAACTATTTGAATTTGCGGTATGAAGGTACGGACACTGCCATCATGGTAAAGAGCCAACAAGTGGATAATGGAGTAGAATTTGACTTTGCAGCTGAGTTTGAGAAGCTTTTCCAACAGGAGTACGGATTTAAATTACAGAATAGGAATGTTCTTATATGTGACATAAGAGTTCGTGGTATAGGAGTAACAAATGTATTGAAGCCACGAGCTCTCGAAGGACTTGCAGGTGACCCTAAAATTGAAGGCCACTACAGGGTCTACTTTGGAAATGGATGGCAGGATACGCCTTTATTCAAGCTTGACAATCTAGGATTTGGTCATATCATCCCAGGGCCTGCTATCATTATGAATGGGAATAGTACTGTGATTGTCGAACCCAGCTGCAAAGCTACTATAACTAAATACGGAAACATCAAAATTGAAATAGATTCCACCTTCTCCACAGAGAAAGTATCAGAAAAGGTAGCTGACGTCGTCCAACTATCGATCTTCAATCACCGGTTTATGGGTATAGCTGAACAGATGGGAAGGACACTACAGAGAACTTCTATATCAACAAACATCAAGGAACGCCTAGATTTCTCTTGTGCCCTCTTTGGTCCTGATGGAGGATTAGTTGCCAATGCTCCCCATGTACCTGTCCACTTAGGAGCAATGTCCAGTACGGTTCGTTGGCAAATCGAGTACTGGGGTGACAATTTGAATGAGGGAGATGTATTGGTCACCAATCACCCATGTGCTGGAGGTAGCCATCTTCCTGATATAACAGTCATCACGCCAGTATTTGATAATGGAAAATTGATATTTTTTGTCGCAAGTAGAGGGCACCACGCAGAGATCGGGGGCATTACTCCTGGAAGCATGCCACCATTTTCAAAATCCATCTGGGAAGAAGGAGCTGCAATAAAAGCATTCAAGCTTGTTGAAAAGGGAATTTTTCAAGAAGAAGGAATTATCAAGCTCCTGCAGTTCCCTAGTTCTGATGAAGGTGTCATCCCGGGAACTCGAAGACTCCAAGATAATTTATCTGATCTTCATGCACAAGTTGCGGCAAATCACAGAGGAATTTTACTAATCAAAGAGCTTATTGCCCAATATGGTTTAAATGTTGTTCAGGCTTATATGACATATGTACAGCTTAACGCAGAAGAAGCAGTAAGGGAAATGCTGAAATCTGTTGCTTCTAGAGTTTCATCTAATTCAGCAGGATCTGGGAAGGGAAGCTCCATAACAATCGAAGAAGACGATTACATGGATGATGGTTCTGTAATTCATTTGAAACTCACAATTGATCCTCATAAAGGCGAAGCCAATTTTGATTTTAGTGGGACGAGTCCAGAAGTATATGGCAATTGGAACGCTCCAGAAGCAGTAACAGCGGCAGCAGTTATATACTGCCTTCGCTGCATGGTCGATGTCGATATTCCTCTCAACCAAGGCTGCTTGGCTCCTGTCAAGATATATATTCCACCAGGCTCATTCCTTTCCCCGAGCGAGAAGGCTGCGATTGTAGGGGGAAACGTTCTCACTTCTCAGCGAATAACCGATGTCATACTCACAGCATTTCAGGCATGTGCCTGTTCCCAAGGTTGTATGAACAACCTCACTTTTGGTGACGATACGTTTGGATACTACGAAACAATTGGTGGCGGAAGTGGAGCTGGTCCTTCTTGGCATGGAACAAGTGGAGTTCAATGCCATATGACCAATACTCGAATGACTGATCCCGAGATATTCGAGCAGCGATACCCTGTTCTTCTACATACATTTGCACTCAGAGAGAACAGTGGAGGAAGTGGAATCTACAAAGGAGGTGATGGGCTCGTTAGGGAGATCGAGTTCAAGCAACCAGTGGTGGTGAGCATTCTTTCGGAGAGACGCGTGCATGCGCCGAGAGGTTTGAAAGGAGGAAAAAACGGTGCTCGTGGGGCTAATTTTCTGGTGAGGAAGGATGGAAGAAGAGTTTATCTTGGAGGCAAGAATACTGTAACAGTGAAAGCTGGGGAGATTCTTCAAATTTTAACTCCTGGTGGTGGTGGATGGGGTTGTCCTTAATGCCTTTTCCATATTTTGGGTATCTGTACTCCCTAATTTTACAGAAAGGTCCCTGGAAATATGGATAAAATGATGGATATTTCTGAAAAATTATATAAATAAAAATAATAAATAAACTCTTTTTTTTTCTCTTTTTAAGTCAGTTTAAATGTTTATTATTTATATTATATCCACTTCAAGATTTTTTTAACCATATGATGGAAATGTCAATGTCAATTCATGGAAATATCGAGACATCAATGGAAATTTAATATTACGATTAGAGCAGTTTTGCATATGTTATGCTGTGTATTTGTGTTTATAATTGGTTTATTGTAGGTGTTTTGTAAGCAGGTACCAGATGTGGAGAGGAACGCAGATTAAGAAGATGGGTTCTGCCGAAAGGTAAGTTTATTTATTCAGCATATAATAATACTTCACTGGTATTTTGGTGGTTTCATGACGAATAAAAGGAATTATTTGGTTTTGGTGTTAAAATGTCTAGGTTTCAGTAACTTGGGGATATGGATAGCAATGGAAGTTCCTTTAAAATGTAAAACAATCGGATTGATGAACATTTTTCTCTCTCTTTATAGAAAATTACTTTCCAAGTTGCAGTTAGTATTTATATTCATATTGATGATGTTCTTGTATATAGTTCTACAACTTATTGAAGATGATGGAAATATCTACATGTTGATACAAATTTTATTCCATAACTCTAATCAAATGAAGGATCAATTACTTACTAAACTATTAGTTTGGTGATATTTTTTGTCCAAATTCTCGAACTTTTGATGAACCTTGACATTTCTATTGAACTCTACGTAAATCAACTTTAAACCACATTCTTATGGAAATCTAATGAAAATGTCTCCATGTTGGTAATTATAAATTGTTTTGAGTTCCAACATTTATTTAGAGAAATAATGGTTGTTTAAACCTATTTGTTGACCATTTAGCTTTTTTGTTTTTTGTTGTTATATTTATCAAGTGAAGATAAAGTTTTTAGCTAAATTCTAAAAACAAAAACAAGCTTCTAAAACTATGTAAGTTTTCAACACTTCGCTTGAATTTTGAAAAGTATACAAAAAATATTAAGTTAAATTACAAATCTAATCTCGTAGTTTGGAGAAAGTTAGCATTTTGACCCTTTGATTTATGATTAGAATTTAGTTTTTATAATTTGATAAATTTTTCCTAAATAGTCTTTAGGCTATAAAGCCTATGCATGTAACCATAAAGACTATTTTTGAAGTTTCCTCTAACTAAAGGTGTATATATATATATATATATATATATATAACCTTAGATGGTCTGAAAGGGAAGAGAAAAAAAAAGAAACAGTAAAAAAAAAGCTGAATCACAGTTTCTTTAATTTTGTAATAATTTTAGGTAAAATTGCACAAATTTCTCAGCCAGTATGGCAATCAACCCCTTACTCATCAGTTGCATATGCATTGAGAAAAAGAGCAAGTCGATATAATGTGTGAAACACATTCATTATAAGGTATCAATAGCCAGGCCAAAGTCCGTCAATAATGAAGTAGAAATCTATCACCAAGACAATTGCACACAGCTAGGTATGACTAATAAATCCCAAGGGGACTAAAATGATCTAAGAATGATTCATCTCGCTTCCTCTTGGCCGACTGATCCAAGAATTGATTTTTCCAATAAATTATTTAAATCATGTTGATTGACAACCCTTAATCGAGCACTACGAACCCATGACCTTAACCATTTATTGAAACTGTGTCTCCTTTTTTACCACTAGATCAATCCATGATGGTTTGGAAAATGACGTAACTGAAACTGTCAAAGCAAAATAGTTTGCGCAAGTAATCATATAGAGAGCAATTTTTAAGTCAAGGATCGTCATTTGAGTGTAGGTAGACATTTCATAGAATTAACCAAATGTGAACATAACTTCAAGGCATACAATCAACATTGAGCAGAAAGTGGGTGGTTTGAGTTCTTATTTCCACGTATTGAATTAATATATATATACAACAAATTCATCTTCACTAGGAACTTCATAATAACCAATAACCTATCAAGTAAGACTCAAATCAATATCAGACATTTCTTCATACATTGATTGGTTGGGAGATTTGAATTTAAAACATTTTTTTTAAAAAATATCAAACCACATAAGACGGTGTATTTTCAACTTAGAGGTAAGAAGATCGAATTCTCATACTACATGTTGAACTAAAAAAATTCTTCAAAAGAGAAATACTCAAATAGACGGCCGATCTTTTTCATAGAACTATCATATAATATCAGAGGTTTTAACTTATGCCCTCTTTAAAAAGGTATAAATACCTCAGCTGCTGTCGTAAATTCTTGACCACTTAAAGCCCTAGGGTTAAGCGTGATTATAGCCTGCAATAGTTAGATCAAATGGAGGATCAAGGTTTACAGATTCCTACACTTCAAGAATGAAAATTGATCAACATGGAGATGATTGAACATAAAGATGGTATGCATCTTTTATTAATAGACAAATGATAGTAAGAGGGCAATACTCGCTGAGTCATTGTCTAAATGAGCACCAGAAAAATCTACTGCTACAAGAACGTTAATAAATGTGTGGATTGCATTTAAACTTACATACTTCAACATCAATAAACATGCCTGAAGATAATCTCATGAGAAGAAAGACCGTTTCT
The DNA here is from genome assembly GCA_031780015.1 of Citrullus colocynthis. Lineage (NCBI taxonomy): Eukaryota > Viridiplantae > Streptophyta > Magnoliopsida > Cucurbitales > Cucurbitaceae > Citrullus > Citrullus colocynthis. The sequence goes on from QLSR01000271.1 coordinate 968,371, forward strand.
TGTTGCGTTCCAATCGAGCTTCCCGCTGTAAAGGTGACAGATCTCATTCTGAGTTAGAAACTTCATAAACAGAGGCAATGTCTGATCAAGAATTGGTACATGATGCTACTCTACTACACCAACTAAGGAAGTAAATGACAGCCTATAGAACATTTCTATATTTACTAAACCCAGATAGGATTTATAAATGTTATGGGAATGCATAGGCAGAGGGTTTTAAAGTTTCCATAGTATCTGAATCACACACACACACACACACACACAAACACACAAAAAAAAGAAAGAGAGAGAGAGAGAGAGACACACACACACACACACACACACAAAAAAAAAAAAGAGAGAGAGAGAGAGAGAGAGAGAGAGAGAGAGAGAGAGAGAAAAGGTATTCTAAGAGACAACATAGACATGTAATACATCACTTGCATATAAATCTGATATAAAAGAATTAGTCCAGTCACTTCTCCGTTACAGATTTTAACTAGGATAGAATATATAAGATAGAAATTACTAACACATGCAAGATCAAAGTAGAACTTTTTGTGAGGACCAAAATCATATTTTAACATTCCTTTAAGATTGAACACATAACTAACTCAATGACTCACTGGTTATCCAATTATGTCCAAATGAAATGAGGATATTATTTAAATTTCCTTGATCCATTAACGTCACAGGCAAATGAGCAGACCCCAAAGAGCAAAAAACAGAACAAGTTAGAAAAGAAAATACCTCTTTCTTCTTGCATTCCTTGTAAACATCAAAATGTTCTTGACATTTGCTCTTCTCTGAGCTATGTTCTTCAAGACCTATAACATTTGGGAAGGAGATATTCTCTGATAAGTTCAAAATTTTCTCTGACATAAAAATAAAATTCAAAATCTACAAAATTAGTATTTTAAACACCAAACTTCTCATTGGATGATTTATGACACACCAAAGATTAAGCTACACTTTATCAGGTAGTACTCATTTAAAAATTCAAATTAAATTTTCACTTTACACCTGACTTATCAGCCATTACCAGTTATGCATGCTTTCCATAAACGATCTTGCCTTATGTTGCAGCTCGAGACTTCCGCATTAAACATCTAAACGTCTTTTTAAAAATTATTCTGTCTATATGTGGTGTTATCCGTAAACCTAAATCAAAACAAATATATAGAGGGACCTCCAGAAAGTTGAAACTCTCTTATAAATACAGCTCTAAGAATTAGCCAAATAATGAAATTGGATGGGGTTGCTGATGTTGAATCACAACTAAATAAGTTCTGGAGCAAAAGAACCATCCAACTAAGTAATTCCTACTTTGGCATTTTAAATAAGAACTTGGCCCTAAGGCAATGAGGATTAAGATATCTTGGCTTCAAAATCCGAGTAAAAGTTCATCCACTACTGCAATAGTTAGTTAGAACAGTAAGTGAACTCAAAACACAGCCACTCTAAGGACTATCACGAGCGTTCTATCAAGTAATACCCTGGTAAACACTATTTTGGTTTTAAGATTATCATCCGATCAATATCACAATTAAGTTTGCTTACTCTTCATCGATTGACCTAAAGTGGATGGAAATTGTATGGTATCACTAGAAAGGGAAATTAAACAGGCTAACCAATTATTCAACTAATAGAGCATAGAGAATCGCCATGAAAATTAGAGTTTGCACGATCACCGCCAACAACAAATTCGAGAGCTTAGCCATCCAGAACACAAACCGAAAAAATTGATGCACAGCACGCAATCATTCTCAAGTGAACCAGTGTTGAAGAAATCCAAATGGTGAGATAATAGTAGCCCAGATACGTAAATATTTGGCGGAGAATCAAAGAAAAACGAAAAAAATTGATAATAACGGAGAGGGAGTATGAGAGTGAACCTACATTTCAGGGAAGCGCTATACTGAGGATAACAAGGAGAATCGGAAATTCTAGCAGCAGTGGCATACGGCGAAGCCGGATCCCTAGAAGCGGAAGCCATGGCGGAAAAGCTCACTCTGTCTCGGTGGCAGATAGAGGTCGGTTAAAATGGCTGCCTGAAATTCCGATATAAAAGCAAGGGAATCAATCTCCTTTTATACGTAATTGTAACGATAAATCCGACCCGACCCATTCAGTCCGGGTTTTTTCTTTAAAAATAATAATAATTAAATTTTTACTTTATAATTTTTGCTTTTAGCTTTAGTTCATTTGTCCTTCTATTCTTAAGAAATTAAGTTATTGTTTAGAAAAAACTTTACACAAATTTCACACCACAATGCCAAATGTAATTAAATTGTTTTTTATCGCGTTAACTTAGAATTACATATTTGTCACAATTTACATTATTGTTTGACCCTATCGATAATGATAGAAGTAAAAGAGGTAACAATAAAGGTAATCAACTAGAGCCCATTTTTTATAATAAAGGTAACAAATTCATAATTTTTGTAATGTTAGCAACAATAATGGTTTCAGGAAAAGTAGTGATCAAAGTGAGTTTTGCTTAGTGGGAATTGGCATGATCTTCCATATAGAGTGGGAAGGTTCGATCCCTCATCCCTACAATTGTTAGTGTAGTAATGAATCCCACGTAATTTTCTACCCCAATCTAAAAAATAAACAAAAAATGTGATCAACTAAGGCCCACTTTTTATTTTACCATCAATGAATTAAGTTTCGATTGGAGTAAACATTACCTAAATGAAATAGATAAAAAAGACACTAAAAACATTGTAGAAGTATATAGAATAAAGCAATGTCTTAAAAGTTAGAATAAAGTGGATAAAAATTGAAAATGCAAAATAAAAAATAAAATAGACATTGTGAAAATATACCAAAGTGGAAGGAGTTGGAAATGTAGAGATTAAAATAGATATTTTAAAATTATATAAATATGGTACACATAAAAACATTGTTTAATTTTATACACCGAAAATAAAGACTATGCTGGAGCATTTAAAAGGTAAGTTTTTTTTTTTTTTTTTTTTTTTTTT
>QLSR01000271.1:976138-992360 GCA_031780015.1 Citrullus colocynthis
AAAAAAAAAAAAAAAAAAAAAAAAAAAAAGAAAGGAAGAAGAAGAAGAAAAAAACCTTATAGAGCTCTCCTGCAAAGCCTCCAATGCATGACTAGCAATATCTGTAGTTGCCAATTCTGATGTTGGCCGTAAAAGGATGCGTGCAACATCTAGAGCTACATTTCCCTGGATGTAATTGAAATATCTCAATCGTTGTTTGACCTATCTTAAAAGCTTCTTGTTCTTTCCCACATGATGGGAATTTATAAGAAAGTAAAGGCCAGAAATGATTGACAAAACTTTTTAATATTTAGCTTTAGAACAGAATGGCCTGAAGTTACCTGGCCAAGGATTACAGCAGTATCAGTGGCCTTTAAACTAGGATTTAGGTTTCTGCAATCTGGGTGCCCATTGTACCACCAAACAAATTCTCTGGCCGAGTGTATGCCAGACAAATCCTGTAAAAGGATATGACACCCAAAGTCAATGTGTTGAACTAATAAACTTGTGAATTAGTAGTCGGTTACAGTTCTGTCAATGATTCGGAAAAGAGAATATAAAAACATTCACTATGAGTGCAAATTATCAAGTTAGGCAGTGTGAACAAGCAGAAGCTATCCACCAGGAGGCAGTAAACTAGAGGTATAAAACCTACAGTTCGAACTAACTTACTTCTCCAGGAATCTTGAGAGTTCTATCACTTTCTGCTCCATATGCTAGCACAACCTAAATAAGTAACCACGATCAATGAGAAAATAAGAAATGGGCTTCTGGTAGCATGACAATGCCGTGTCTAAAGCGAAAAACTAACCGAGTGATACAGCTCCCGGAGATCCAACAATGAAATGGAAGATCCAAGCTTGATATTACCAAAGAATGAACACCTTTGATGCTGTGCAACCCTCGTAAATTGATTAACCACGATCTGTTGCAAGACTTGAATAAACTAAGCTCAAGTAGGAGAAATATTTTTGAACTCCAAATAAAACATTACTTCAACTTCTTTTTCGAAACAAGTAAAAGGAATGTTATTGAGGCCATTAAGATTACTTCTCACTTTGCACATTTCCTAAAACTTTTTATTGCAAATGTCCATATTTAGGTGAACAATATGTCTGCAGCTGCAACCAACTGCCAAACATGCAAGCTCAAATATGCATGAGATTGATATATACCAGTTCCAAGTGAAGTTACAATGTACGCAATAAATTAAAACAGAACAAGGAGAACGTATTAGAAACAATTCTGAAAGCTAAAATGGTTTTTTTTTTTTTTTTTTTTTTTTTTGATCGATCAGTTTCTTCTAAATCAACTCAACATCTTCACTAGCAAATACAACTTATGCTTCACTTTCGAAATCTACAAAGCAGATAGAAGAAATAATAAGAAAGCTTCTCACCTTTGTTTCAGGGTGATCGGGTGCCACACCAGAGCGCACTAAACCAAAAGGGGTTGGCAAACGATCAATTATATCAACTTGAGCATTGGGAAGCGTCTTCAACAACTATTGGTGCAATTCAAAAATAAACAATCAATTTGATCAATTATCCGGACGCAACAATTTTCTCGATTCTTTTGCATCATTCGAAATAAATTAAACTCGTAGTAAACTCATGCAATTCAAATCAATGCAATATATTAATATACTATACAACATAGAAAACAAAAAGAAACTCGCCTTCTCAGCAGTGTAAAAACCAGCAGGTCCACTCCCAACTACGCAAATATGAGTAGGATGAGAAGCAAAAGTTGAAAAGCCTCTACACAAGAATGCCCTAGCTCTGAATAATGCCATTTCAAGAAACTTAAAGCTCAAAAACGAGACGAACAATCTTAGATTGCGTTTGGCTGCACCGAAACGAAATTGATTGAATTAGAAAGTTGATAACTCAAAATCAAGAGATTCAATTCCACAGGTTTGTATTGATATATACCTTAAGAGTGATCCCCATTTGCATTAAGGGTTGGATAGAAATTGATCCTACGACAAGTTTCCATGTATTGTTTCACTTCATTTCATCCATTTGAAAAGAAAAAAGAAGAAGAATTAAACTACTACGCCATTCCATTAAAGAATAAGAGAAAGGAAAAGAGAAATTGCACGGAGAAGAACAGAGCCGGTACGGAAATGAAATTTCGAGTTTCTTTTTTTATATATAACAAAATTTACATTTTTCGTCACAAGTAGTGTGTTTTTAGCCCTCGAATTTGTAAAAATGAGTTTACAAGGCTTCATATTTGGTGAGAATAGACCAAAGGTCTTTTATATATATATATATATATATATATATATATATATTTATGTTTATAAATTTAACAAAATGTTAAAAACATTTAATTTTTAAAAAGCATTAAAGTCAAAAATCATTTAAGTTTTTATTTAAATTATGAACATGGTTATGAAAATCAAAAAAAAAAAAAAATAGTTTAATAAAAATGAAGTTGTATCAAGAGAATTGTGATCAAAATTATGGTATATGATGTTTTTAGTAATATAAAGGTAAAAGGATAATTTCAATCCTAAAAAAGTTATATATATAGTTGTTATTTTTAGATTTGCATACAAGTTTTTGGGTTTTAAGGTTTGTTTTAAAATTGTTTTCAAATATAGTAAAATGAGTCGAACTATTTACCAATATAAAAAAATTTTATTGTCCTTGCCAAGAACATTATATGATTTTATAGATTGATGACATTAAAAAAAATTGTAATTCATTCAGAAAAAAACAAAATTCTTCGTTTTCTTTTGCCAAATACTCTCATTCTTTACTTTTATGACGCATGTTTTCTCTTCCTCCTTTGATTAATGATTTGCATATGCGCATGTCTCATTGAAACTCATTTATGTGTTGTTTAGTTTACAAACATAGTTGGATATAACATTAAAAATCATATTTGAAAGATTTTAAAATCATCACAAACCTCCCTTTTTCTTTTCTATTGCAATTTCTGGATTATTATATGATGTGTATGGTTATTCAAGTAAATGAAGTTGTATTGAGAGAGATATAACCAAAACAAAGCTGTGCACGACTTTGCAATCGCATACCTTTCACTTTGCAATCCCTTATCCATTGTCTTGCGATCCAAAGCTCGCATTTTGTGGTTTCATTTAGGTCATATCTCTCTCAATACTACTTCATTCTAGTTAAATGACCACTTATTTTTATATGCTTTTCATGTTATTTCCATCAATGCTTATAAAATGAGAATAATGAGAAAGCATCGTGACTTTTAAATGACCTCACAAAGTTTGAACTTATTTCATTTCAATTTTTGGGTATATAGTTGGAAAGAACACAAAATAATATAATGTGTAAAAGGTCTCAACTTTTGTTTAGTTTTTAGGCATTGTATAAAAGAACACAAATTAATGTATAAAAATGAGTATAGTCATTTAACTAAATAAGAAATGAATCTTAGATAAACTATCAAATTTTGCATTTTATGTTTTTTGTATTATAAAGATTAGTTCACTCTTAGAATGGTAAGAAAAAAAAAGAAAAAAAAAAACTACTTTTCAGGAAACTAATCATATTTAATATCAGATTTAACCAATTTTCAATTCATTTACGAATTTCTAATTTTATTGATCAATTTTTTTCAGAATCAACCTTTTATATTTATAAAAGAATAAATAAATAAATTTCAAACTTTTCGTAAAAAAAAAAAAAAAAATAGAATTTATTCCACTTGTAATTTGATAACCGCTTCTAAATAGTATTTTTTTATGTAAGACTTATAACTAGTTCATAGAAAGTTTTATCAAAATATAAATACTAAATTTTAATTATAAATTATAAAACTTTAGGTTCCAATTTCTTTTTTTTCTTCCAAAAGTTAAATTTATTTCCTCTATACTTCTTACTATACTTTGCATCTTTCTTTAAGTACAATAAGTCAAATTCAAAAAACAAAAACAAAGTTTTAAAATTTACCTTTTTTTACCATTGGTAAAAAATTAGGCAACAAGTAAACAAATTTGAAGGTAGAAGCAGTATCCATAAGCCTAATTTTAAAAACAAAAACTAAAAACCAAATGATTACAAAACTAGCAATTTTAGTTGGTAATAATTTAGTCTTACACTTAAGATGCATTTAGAATACATTCTCAAAAGTTTAATTTAATAAACTAAATAATTTTGAAAGAGATAAAAGTATTTAGAAACTCGAAATGAAAGTTGAAAGTTGTTAACGTCTTTATCTTAAATAATTCTAATTAAAAATGTTTAAATAAAAATAAATTTGTTTAAACAAGTTACCCCTGAACCGGCTTTTAGTTGTTACACAACCAAGTTTTGGGAGTAAATTGTTGATTTTTACCAAAAGTACCCTTTTTTCCTCTAAATTATAGGGCGAAATTTGTAATTTGGTCGTAGCTATGCGTTGTTGAAGCGCGTATCTGCATGGGTCCTTGAACAAAAGAAAACCACTCCAAAAATCTCTCATTTCAATTTCTTCCAGAATTTATGCTCTTTGATTCATCTTTCTCTCTGTGGGGTGCCTTCTGTTTCCCCTTTTCCCCTCTCTCACACCTCAATTTCAACAATCAATGCATCTTTTTCTTTGCATTGACTTTTTTCAACCCTTCTTCCCACTCTTTCCTTCCTCTATTCCTCTCTATTTTCTCAGATTCCTCTTCCAATCCCCCATAATTTGAACGAACAGAGGAAAAAACAAGCGATTCTAGGGTTTTAATCCACATTACCTGTACTTCCTTCAAAATCCGCCCAAAAAACAATCGTTTATGGCCGGCGTCGCCGACACTGCTCCGACGGCGGCCACGAAGTTCATCAAGTGCGTGACGGTTGGAGATGGCGCCGTTGGGAAGACTTGCCTTCTCATATCTTACACTAGCAACACTTTTCCGACTGTATGAACTCAACTCGTCTTGTTTCGATTGTTTTCTTGGAATTTATAGTTTATCTGCAATTGCGCTTTTTTTGTGATGATGTGTTGTTTTGCTTTGGCAGGATTATGTTCCTACTGTTTTTGACAATTTTAGCGCCAATGTTTTGGTTAATGGGCAGTCTGTGAAATTGGGTCTCTGGGACACTGCTGGTGATTTCCTTTTCCTCTGTTTCTGATAAGCATGCTTAATTTATCCAGTTATGTTATTAAATTGTTGGATTTTCTCTTCTGGGATTTCCATATTTTCATGTGTAAACTTGAAGCTGATTGCCTCTACTTGCCACTTCCAATAACGTATGAAAACCTTGACCCCTGGTAAGTGGAGTGACGTTTTAGGAGATTTAACTAAATTACAAGACAAAGGAAGCCTCTAAGATCATGGGATCAAATTGAAACTAAACACAAACTATAATCACTATCGGACTATAATAGTAGTTCAACCAACGTATTCGAAAGAAATTTTATGTGTCATCAATAGCTATAGTATATGAATATCTGAACAAGCTTTATCAAATACATTGAGGAAATTTAGATGCACTTTAAAATGGAATCATATTACAAAGTTCTTCTCAGAATGTGTTTTTCAAATCTGTCCAGTTCATAAGCTACTCCACTGATTGTTTCATATTCTTTTTCAATTAGAAGACTAGTTTAGGTTTTCTTTTTCCTCCTTATTTTATTGGTACAATTGGAATTCTAGTGGAAATAAAGAACAAGAGTCCTTGTTCTGAAGGCACTTCATCACACAGTATCTTCCAGAAATATCATTAGGAATATTTGTAAGCTAGATAGACTACTTTAACTTCAAATCCCCTTTTAAAATGGGTACTCCAATGTTCAATGAAAAGATATTCCCACTAAATTCCATTTTAAAGTGGTGTATGAACGTTAAAAGGATCCCTATACAGGTCAAGAAGATTATAGCAGGCTAAGACCTTTGAGTTACAGAGGAGCTGATGTTTTCCTTCTTGCCTTTTCACTTATAAGTAGGGCCAGCTTTGAAAATATATCAAAGAAAGTAAGTTCGCTTCCTGCTCAATATTTGGAATGTTTATTGGTTCAGTATTTGGATTCTTCTTGATGTCCTTTTATGTTGGAGCAGTGGATCCCAGAGTTAAGGCATTATGCCCCATCAGTGCCCATTATTCTTGTAGGGACCAAACTAGGTGCCTTTCTTCTTTAACTTTAATTTCATTGCCTGAATTATCAATTCCTTCACTCTTAAGTAAAATTCTCATAATTTTCCTGATGGTTGTTTTTGTGGGCTAGTATAAGAACACACATTCACAAATGGAACGATCTTTTTTAACTTTTCAGGGATGCCGTCAGATAAAAATGTGTGTTTCAGTGTCATGTAATCAGAGATCAACTTCTTGAATATTGATTTTCTACATACAAGTCCATATGTTAAACTAATATCTCCACGTGATATAGATATATTTGTACTATGTAAAACGATGGCTGTTTGTGTCTCTAAAATGTGTATCTCTCATTGCTCTGTAATTTATAGGGGAAGATAATTCTTGCAGCTCCTTCCGCCCCCCACCCGCCCCTACCCCACAAATCTGTTCTTTGCATTTGTGGTATTGTACTGATTGAAAGTCGTATGCTGTTACTTGGGATGGCAGATCTGAGAGACAACGAACAATTCCTCTTGGACTATCCTGGGGCATGTACAATATCAACAAAACAGGTTAATGCTTGGAGCTATTTCATTTTCCTCTTCAACCTCATTTTCACTCTGCTAGTCCTCTTTTGAAGTTTACAGTTTATGGTGTTGGTTTTCACACTGGGCTGTCACAGAATGTATAGCGTTCTCTCTGCTATTCATAATATTCCCTTTCTCCAAATTTTTATTGAAAGGAAGTGTACAAAACATCTTTTTTTCAGGGTGAGGAACTAAAGAAGCTTATTGCAGCAGTGACATACATCGAGTGCAGTTCAAAGACACAACAGGTTGGTGATTATTACCTCTTAATAAATTAGAAGAACTGCAATTCTCAAAACCTGATCACCTCTTAACATATAGGAAGCAAAAGATAACTAAACTGTATTCTGAACCTGATTAAGAGCAAATGTAAAAAAGGCCACCGATTTTTACCAAGTGCAAAAATCAAGAACTAACCCTGAGGGTTTAAAGCAAAATCGAAGTTTACCAAACGAAACTAACCAAACCAGTTTGGTTGCTTGAACTATACTTATTGGCTAGTTCAATTTTCTATAGTATGAAATCAAAAAAATTACTGGTCGTTTTGGTTTTTAGATAATCTATCGGTTTTCCTATCGATTCCAAAATAAAACAAGATTTATGCTATAAAATTTTATTGTGCATAGCATGGATGACCTCAATGGGACATGGTTTAACTGAATTTGAAGGGACTTGTCCCCTTTCTCTAACTTGTGGCCTTTTGTTCTTTTTTTTTTAAACCAAAGATAACCAAGATAACCATGGGACACGTGTCGGACACATACATGTTTGAACACACTCCATGCAAATTTCTGTGTTCTATTTTTATTTATTTATTTTTAATTTTAGACGTGTGGGACACGTTTTAAACACTCTTTGGAAACGATTAGAAATCTTCTTAAGGAGAAAATGGTCCAACTTTTTATATCGGACCCAAATTTAAAGCCCAAATGGAGTAAGAAACCCAAAATGTTCCATCTCCTAGTATTATTAATTAACTTGACATTTTTTTTATTTTTTTTTATTTTTAAGTGGGGTATGCATTTAGTATTTTAGGTTAAATTTATATATATCCTAAAAATGTGGAAATAAAAAGAGGGTATCCCCCAACGTGTCCGTGTTCTACCCTTTTTTTTTTTTTCTTTTTATTGGTGTGTTGCTGTGCCGTGTTGTGTTCATGCTTCTTGGATTAATAGTATGTTCTTAAATATGACTTTAGTCACTGCTAAGTGAACCTCTTTTTTGAAATGCAGAATGTAAAGGCTGTCTTTGATGCTGCAATCAAGGTGGTTCTTCAACCTCCAAAATCCAAGAAGCCAAAAAGAAAACTTCCAATCTGCAATTTTCTCTAATAAAGTTTAATTGAGCCTCTCTCCACTACTTGTAATTGAACTATGTAGGTTAACTTCTATAATCTTCATAGGGTGTATTTTAACAATTGTTTGTAACGTCAATCCTTTTATTTTTTTTTTTTTTGTAGTTCAACAACATTTGGAGGAGGTGAGATATTTGAACATGTGATCTCTCGGTCGAGGATATATGTTTTAATCAGTGATTTTCTTGTTGTACTGTCAAGACTTGATGTTTAGAGAGATTGTATGGATAGTTTTAGCATAATCTAAAATGAGTCTCATTAGCACCTAAGTCTCCAATCTCTAATGATTCCAATCTTTCTACGAGTTTCTCCCTGCTTATAATTGTGATTCATTTTAGCTTTCATTATTTTCTATTTTAATTTCTGTTTTGAGGATAATCTTATCTAAATAGTCAACTTTATCATGTATAATACTTGGAGTAAAATGAACAAATAACAAGACACCAATCACGAAAAAAAAAAAATTAAATAGGATATTGTATAGAATGTGATTTATTATTATTATTATTATTATTATTATTATTATTATTACTACTAAATATTTACAAAGTTGAGTGGTGGAACTACTAATCTTCCAAATGGTTGACCGTTGAAGTTTGATGTGGTTTTGGCTTAGAGAATACGAAAGTGTGAAGACTTTATAGACTTGAAAATTTAAAGTGGTATTTATGAAAGAAAATTCTGCATTGGAATTGGGAAGGCTTTGGCCGGACGATACGTCGGAATGCCCTCCTCCCATCTTCCTCAGATCCGTAAACATTGCAGTTAGCAAGCGTAAGGTGAAATTGTCAACTTCCCATCCCAACCAACATTTTTATTTTTATTTTGTCGAGGTTTGTTCCTGCTGGCAATTATAGAATAATACTAAAGTCTGTGGGATCAAAATATGAATAATATGTATTCCAAAAAAATGCATCAAATAAATTGTTTTTAAATGGTTTTGCATTTTATAAAATTACTTTATAAAAAAATAAAAATAAAAATAAAAATAGAACTTTTTACGAGAAAAAAGAATCATTCCCCAAATAATACTTGGGTTCATCCTAAGCTCATGCTCCCCTTTCTTCTACACAAAACAAAATAATTTTTAATAGTTCTTTTTTTAAAAAAAAATAAATTACAACTTGTTAATACTTGCACATATTATTGACTAGCCAAATATCTATAATCCTGATCTCCTCAACAATTAAACCCAAAAATACTTTAATTACATGTGTCGTTTTAACCACATAAACTTAAATATTCTCCTTTCCTATAAAAAATAAAAAATAAAAAAAAACTCAAATTATTTGAATAAACAATTATTTTAATCTTATATTAGTTGAGAAAATACTATTTCTTAGCAGGGGTAATCAAATCAACAATCTTGTCGAGTCTTCAACCCCGGTTATACCTTAACAAAAATCATCATTTAATAAATTTTATAATGAGTTAAATGTATTTAATTTAATTACTAGTTGAATTATTAAATTGTTTCCTATGATTTTAAAATATTCAAATTTGTTGATCCGATTTAGGTTTAGCTTCTAGATTCAAACTTTGAATCTCGATTTTTCACTAAACACTTATTTTCAATAATATCTATTAATCAATTTCAAAGAATTAAAAAAACTATTATTAAATTTTTTCTAATGGTTATAAAAATTAAAATGAAGGTCAAAGCATAGTAATTGAAATTAGTAATATAATAAGCATAATTAATGAAAATGAAATTGGTTGACTTCATTTCCACTTAAACTTTTAACAATAACATAAAACAGGTATCAAGAAGAGAGTCTCCCACTATCTCAGTCTCAATAAAGAGAAACGAGAAATTAAAGCGAAAAAAAAAAAAAGAGAAACAAAAAGGAAAAAAGGGCTATGGATTTCCCGCCCAAGAAACCTCCTCTCATAACTTATGCATTTCTCTTATTCTTTTTCATCGCTTCCTTTCTTCTCATTCTCACTGCTCCTTCTTCCTCTTTGAATCCTCTCCTTTTTTTCCCCTCAACCTTCCAATGCAATCGCTCCAATTCCGTACGCTCTCTCTCTTTTAATTTCTCCTTAACGATCCTCTGTGTTTTTCTTACGATCGATTTTAGTGATTTCTGTTTTCTCAATTTGCAGGATGAATTACTCCGTTCCAGAGATGAACTTGATTTGGCGCTGGAGAAGACGGCGATGGCGAATAAGACAGTCGTAATCGCGGTGATAAACAAGGCGTATGCCGATCAAGGCGTTAAAGAGGATACTACAATGCTCGATGTGTTTCTCAGTAGCTTTTGGTTGGGAGAAGATACTCGAAAATTGCTCGATCATCTTCTTCTTGTTGCTGTCGATCAAACTTCGTATGACCGCTGCCGATTTCAGCGCCTGAATTGCTTCAAATTGGAGACGGAAGGAGTTGATTTCGGTGGAGAGAAGCTTTACATGTCTGAGGAATTCATCAAAATGATGTGGAGAAGAACTCTGTTTCTTCTCGATGTTCTCAAGCGCGGTTACAGTTTCATTTTCACGGTAAACACATTCTGTACTTCTTCTCTTTAATTAATTTCTTCTTCTCCAAGTAGATCATCGTTAAACGTTGAATTCGATCATCGTACGACCTTTTTTTTAATCGATGATTTGGAGAAATCGTGGAGCAGAATATATCGCCGGAGATTTCATCTTCGAGCGTGTGTATAAACTGCCGAAACGTATTTCTCGGGATCGCGGCTTTGTTTAGAAGTAAATTTTTCAAAATTCAACTGATTTTTAGAACACAATTTCAAATTATCTTTCCAAAATATTAGCAATAATGAATCAGTTCGTTTTTTTTTTTTATTATTATTATTATTATTATTTTATCACAGAACCAAATCTTCGGTTCTCGTAAGCATCATTTTCCCCTTAGCATTCATCTCATTATTTTTGAGAACCTGATTTGAAATCTAGACGACAATTTTACGTCAACTAGGGATTATACCTGTTGATTTTATCTAATTTTGGTAAGTAAGCTATGTATTTAAATATTTGTATTTTTCGTTATCATTAATTCTCTAAATATATATACATATATATATAACATTAATAATGAATGAACCAGATTCATAATAAATTTCAAGTTTCAACTAACAAACGAATGTTTTTTTATTTTGAAAATAGGTTTAATACTTCTAAAATCTTTACTTTTGATTTTGATTTTAATCTATAAATTTTGACTATTTTAATTTTGTGGTAGGTTCATATGGTTTTGGAAAATGAAAGTACCCCACTTGGTTTCCACAAAATCATCTATTCCATAATAAAATTTTTATTATTTCCCATTTCTAGATTAAATACTGAACATACATTTTAAAACAATATTTTAATCATGATAAATTGAAATATTTTAATTTTGTAGTAGGTACATATGGTTTTAGAAAATGAAAGCATCCACTTCAGTTTGCACTACATATATATATATATATTATTACTTTTATTTGTTCATGAACAAAATTAGTAGTTTTTTTGGGGTAAAACGATGGCTTTATGGCTTCTGTATTTAAAGTTAATAATTTCACAGGGCATGTATAACATAAACTAATTAATTTTGCCCAAATTACAACAACTTATGAACTTTGCCTTTGTTTAAATTTTTTCTAATAATTCTTTTAAAAATTACAACATTATAAAGAGTATTTTATTTTAAATTATTAAACAAATATTGGAATATGAAATGATGTAGCGTTTGAGAACATTTTTAAAACAAAAAATAAACCTGAGTTATGGTGATTTTTTTTTTATTTTATATATATCTAAAAATTTAATTTATATTTTGTTTACTTAAAGTTCAAATTTTATGAAATGTATGTTCTCGAGAAACGTCTTCGGATGAACTTGCATATGGATTTATCGTATTATTTATTTTGCCAAAGCCCTCGAAGTACCCTACAGTTAGCTTCACATCTTTTAAAAATAATATTCAAAAACAAAAAACCTTAATTTGAAACTGAAATAATAAGCCATAAACTGAAGGCACCTTTTAAATTATTATTATTAGCAGTGTAGTTTAAAATACTATTTTTTTTTTCTTTTAGTAAGAGTTCATTATTAAATTTTGGTTAAAACGGCCATTTTTATATGAATTTTAGTCTAACTTTTAACTGCCCAATTTGTTGAATTTAGTTCGGATTAGTTTATTGTTGGCTTTTTTTAATAACTTTTTGTTATTTATTAACAGTTTTACTATAAATTTTAAACATATAATCTTATTATGGCATGAAATTATTATTATTATTTAGTCAATTTTAATAAAAATTAATATAAGTTTAAATTTAAAATTTATTGAAAGTACGGGAACCAAAATTGATTATTTAAAGGCTAGATTGCAAATGTAGTCCCTATAGTTCGGGAGAAAATTAGAATTTAGTTCTCACGGTTTCCAATTAGAAATTAGTACCAATAATTTGATAAGGACCTTTATAAAAATTGTTGTAAGTTCCAAAAACCACCTCTGGATTATGGTAGTAGTTGTAATTATAGCCCTCAAACTTTCAATTTTGAAAATTGAGACCCTAAACTTCTAATAAGTGTTTAAATTAAACCATCAAGCTTATAATAATTATAGACATTAGACCCACAACACACAAAAATTGATTCCCAAGTTTGTACAAATGTTATAATTTATACAATTATATAGGTTTGAATGTCCAATTTAATCCAATTTTAAAATTTATATAAGTTTGAGGGCCGAGTTTTTAAAATTGAATGTTTAAGGGTATAATTGCAAATATTACCATATTTTAGTGGTGATTTTTGCAATTTTCCCAGAATTATTTTATTAAACCATATGAACTATTTATGAGGTTTTATTAAACTCTAAAGACTACATTCTAATTTCTGAGACTATGTGGACTAAACTCTAATTTTCTAGAAACCATAGAATCTAAATTTGCAATTCAATCTAACTTAAAATATATTAACCAAAATTGAATAAACTCTAAAATAAGGACTTAAGGGATTGGTAGGATCTCCTTTCTGGTGCATTCTTTATCTGAGTCGTGCATTGAAATGATATTTTGACCATAAATTGTTAAAACAACACTGACTATATTTCAAAATTTTGTATAATCGTGGATTTGGCATGACCTATCTCCTTTGGAAAAAAATTGTATAATTGTTGGAGAAGAATGAAAGGAATGAAAATGATTTTTTGGAGCAAAATTTGGAGATGAAAATTCAAATGATTATATGTCAAATGTTAATTAGTTTTGGATTGAACAGGATACGGACGTAATGTGGCTGAGGAACCCATTTCCAAAGCTAAGCAAAGACGAAACAGAAGATCTTCAAATCAGCACCGATCATTTCAACGGAAATCCATGGTCTCAATCCAATCCCATCAACACCGGCTTCTACTTCGTTCGATCCAACAACAAAACCATTGCTCTCTTCGACAAATGGTACTCCATGAACAACATCACCGCCGGCCAGAAAGAACAGGACGTTCTATTCAACCTCATCCGCGCCGGCATTTTCCGGCAACTCAATCTCAAGGTTAGGTTTCTAAGCACTCTCTATTTCAGCGGATTTTGCCAGAAGAGTAGCGATTTCCACCAAGTTTCCACCGTCCATGCCAATTGTTGCCGGACCATCGTCGCTAAGATCAACGATCTTAGGGCGACACTCGGCGATTGGAAACGGTTTAGGAAGTCGACGAACGCGTCGGAGGTTTTCTGGTGGTCGGATCATGTCGGATGTAAGAAATCTTGGAGACATTGACGGAGGATGGTGATCACTGTGTCGTCCGCGGCGGCGGATGTGAATCGGCTATTTTTTAGGGTGATGATGTAGAAATTACGGGGAGAACTGGAAAAAGGATTTGGATTTGTACGATTCTGATGAAGTGCATTTGTGGAAGAAGAATCTTGTAACAAATGCATGATGAGTCCATTGCCTTTTTAGCAATTCATGTTCTCAATTCCTCAATTATTATAACTAAAAACTATTTAAATACTCACATAAGTTTATAACTACGAAAATCGTGTATTCATATTAAAAAGTAAACACTTTGATAATGGTTGGTCGAACCAACTCTCGCAACCAACCCTCACAACCACTCTCACTTAAGGGAAAGCCAAGTAAATTGCAAATAAAAATATTTTTATTACTTAGTTACCTCTCAATTATTATAGCTCACATTTTATTACATCATTTGCTACATTAAAACTATTTGAAAGCGCTCATTGTCTACAATATTAATTAATTTATAACTATTCTCTCTCTTCATTTACAAGTCCCTCCACTCTAAACACATGTAATTACAAATGGACTATAATAAAGTGAAAAAGATAGAGATAAAATTATAGCTTTGGCAAAGTGTGCGGCGATTGATGTACCAATAGAAGGATTTGAATTCTAATGATAATTCAAAAATGGTTAAATTATAAGTTTACTCTATAATTTCTTTTTGTATTATGACAACTGAAGGCGAATAGGATTAATTAAACTAATAATTTTTTTAAAATATATGACCAATTAAACAAATTTACACACTCCTTATAGACAATCAAATTAATCAACAATTCAGGCACATAAACTCAACTCAAAACAAACAACAAATTGGTATAAACAACTTCACAAGTAATGCAATTAATGTCATGCAACAAACTACGATAACACAAATTAATTGAAAAAATCCCAAAGGTGAGTGTATAAAGATTCCTCATTCTTTTTCTTCAAAATTTCCATATGAACCCAAATGGCCAAAATGGAAAAAGGATTGTGATTCTGTTGAAATCAGCTTCCAAAATTTTATGTTCTATGGTTCAGTATTCATTCTTTTTAACCGAAAAGGAATAGGTTTTTCCAAAACAGAGACATTTATGTTATGCCAAACCTCCGATTTTGTTGGAAGCTGTGCTATTTTCTCCACCATTTCCATGTCTTTGGGAAGAACAGAACCGAACACGGTGTACGCCCCACGCCATTCGTCGTGGTTGGCGAGGCTGATAAAGAATTCCGGGCCAGAACCAACCCAAGCAACTGATCCTCTTCTAATAGTTGGACAATCTTCCTTTGGATTCTTCTTGAATATGGTTCCATGTGCTTCAAGAGTTCCTTGGATTAGAGCAAAAGGAGGACCATATGCAGCCTATAAAAGCACACAAGAAAGGGAAAATTTAACGCATTATAGCTAAGTTTCATTCAATCATTTGATTCCATTAGAAAAAGTTTGGGTTGGGTATTGACATAAAGAGAACCCAAATATCTTGAAAGATAAACGATAATCGATATACAAGATAAATCAAGTAATTTAAGGTATTTGGACACTTCAAATCCTGAGATCAAGCCCTAATTCACTCACCAAAATATTGTATATCTTCTTCGTTCACCTGCCCCTCTATTTATAACCAACAAGAATAACAAACTCTCTAACGAATTACTAACATACCATTCCTATCATTTAAACCAATTGATAGAACCCAAATACATAAATTCTAAAGAATACACCAAGTATACCTCTAATGGCTAATACCATTCCTATTACGTTGTCATTTCTCAGATGTAACCATCAAAAAACTAGAAAATAATTCATTTAAGCCCATTTTAAATTTTGAGTTACATACGCAGCATAGTGAAGTGATTACTTAAACCTGATGTATAGATCTCTTAGGGCAGTGATAATGAGTTTGCATTACAGTGATCTTATTGATGATAAGAAGCTATTTAAAAGTAGAGCCCGCTAGGCTTACATTTTCAACATGATCCCCATTGGAGAACCAGAAACTTCCACGACTTTCAGCCCGATGAAATTGGCAACCAACACAAGAACGCAATGCCAAGAGCTCAAGAAGAAAGTTCACAGAATGAGGAGCGCAGGCAGGAAAAAGCTGGGAGAGAGAGAGTCAAATATCAATTTTATACTCCTTACCATATTTCCTCTGGTTGATGTATGCTGCATAAAATACAAGTAAAAGAAACCAGAGAGGGGAGGTAAATCTAAAATGAACTTTCTTAAAGTCACACCTATTGCAAGATGATAAAATTTCATTTCCAAAAAAAGAAGAGAGCCTCTGGTAGAGAAAGCCAGAAAGGTGTTGAACAGAACATTTTAATGAGAAAATACTTCATTTTGTAGGCCGTAGAAAGAAAATAAGGAGGGAGTATTAGTGATTACTGAGGCATCATATGGTAACCATTTGGTTTTTTGTTTTTGAAAATTATGATCGTTTTTTTCCAATTTCTTACTCATAGTTTTCAAAGTTCCTATGAATATTTGAATTATTAGCCAATTTTCAAAAACAAAAAAAAAAAAAAAAAAAAAAAAA